>JARSSU010039138.1:0-22291 GCA_029619165.1 Eurosta solidaginis
GTACTATAAATCATAATAAATAATCAATATTAAGAATCTAATAAAAGCTTAAGCATATTCGACATAGCACCAAAACTAAAACTACAAATATAAAAAAAACAATATGAATTATAATAAAACAAACATCTATATCCACAAATTTTAAAAAAATTTAAAAAAAAAAAATATTAAAGGGTATAAATATACCTTACTGAAAATAAATTAAAAATTATTAAAAAAACAATCGTAAACCAGAAAAAAAAATTAAACACAGTTAATAGACATATATTAATCTAATAAACCAATTCAAAATATTAATAGCATAAAACACAACTAAACAATAACTAACAATAAAATATGATTATACAATACATAAAAATAACTAAAAAATAATAAACAAAATGCTAACAAAATTGTTATAACAAATAGAAATTAGAATAACATATCTGAGTAAAAGAGATAGTAAATAAAAATAAAAAAAAAAAGTAAAGTATATCAGGTAATAATTAAAAAATGAAGTTAAATCTAAATTAAAAATAAAAAAGAACATTATTAAAAATAATATTAAAAATATAAAATAATTTAATTTAATAAAATAATAACAAAAGTAATTAATGAAATAAAACAAATAAACAAAAAAATAAAATAAAATAAATAAGACTAATTAAAAAAAAAAAAAAATATAAATAATATAAAAAATTTTAAAAAAAATTAATAATAAATTATAAAATAAAAAAGAAATATAAAAAATTAAAAATAAAAAAAAAAAATTATTAAAAATAACATAAATAGTTTTATAAACTAAATATAAGAAAATATAATACTAATAAAACATAAATTATAAAAAAAACAAAATTATACCTATAACATGAGTCTATAAATATTTCTACTAAAATTCCCTAAGCAAAAATTAAAAAATCTATATATAAGTAATCAAAAGGGTCGCGCGAGACTGTTACAACTATATGACCATAACACAATTAATATCAAAACATTAAGAAAATATTGATAATAATAAATAATTTTGAATAAAAATCAATCATGAAAATAAGTAAAAATTTAATCATAAATGATACAATTCGAAAATCAATATGATACTTAAAGATTATATTGAAAATATAAAACGAAACAATTAATTATGTAAGAATAAAAAAAACTTAGAAGATGTATGAAATCGAAAAAAAAACTAAATAAAAATAATATAAAATAAAAAAAAAACAATAAACATACAGATATCCAATAAAAAAAATAACTATCGAGTAAGATTATTAACGAAAGAAGACATGTAATTATAGGTCACAAAAAAAAAACATTCTATTAAATTGACATAATAAAACTAAAGCACTAAAAATAAAAAATTACTAAAATAACACAAAGAATAAGTAATATAAACACAAAATATACATGAAAGAAAAAAAAAATAATTTGATGTTGAATATTGAATTACGAAAGACAAAAAAAATAAAAAGGAAAAAAATTGAGTTATATAACATAGGTTAATCAAATTAAGACATAGGTTCATTAGTAAAACATATGTTTGTATAATTAAATTAACTTATAAACACAGATTATAAAAATCTCATATTATTGAAGTTAATAAAAAACTAATGAAAATCACCAATTTTATTCGAAAACAAAACTTTGATAAAATTGTATGGAAAACACAAAAAAAAATATTAAGAAATAAAGTAAAATTATGAAATATTCTTGATTATTTTCATATATCGTATGTCATTATAATAGATGCATTTTACTTACTTTCTGATTTCTGTGATCTTACTTAGTGATATGTTATGTTTGATGTATTTGTTAGATTTTTCTTTTATCACGATAAGAACGGAGTCTTTTTTGCGAATTTGTTTTTCATTTTTGGTTGGTTTTTTAATATTTTGTAAACGCTGTTGGCTGCGTTAATTTTTTTCTTTTCTTTCATTTTTGTTTTTTTTAACACTGATTACCACCATTTTTTTCTTTGTGGCGTCCTTGAAATTATGGCTCAGCTATATTTATTCATTTATTATTATTCTTTTTTTATCATGGTCGTAGATTCGGGAATACTACGAAATACATTACATATATCTTTACTGTCCTCTCCTTATATGAATTATCAAGGCTGAAAATTTGGCCAATCTTTTTTCTATTTGTGTAATTCCATTGTAATTTGTATATATATTAATTGTTCTGTTATATGTATCATTGTATCTAATTATTTCATTTTCTTCATTTTTTCTAGAATTATTAACAAAAATTTCGAATGATCCATTTCATCATATTTAAAGTTTTTCACTTATCTATATTTTTGATGATATACTTTTCTATAATTTGACCGCGTATATAGGTGCTATATTTATTCTGTATTCGATTGGCTCTTTTTTTATTGTACTAGACTTTTACGTTTTCTTTGGTCTTTTTAGTTTTGAAAAAAAAAAAAATTTTTCTTTTGATAGGCTGTTAATTATGTCAGAATTATTGGCGCGCACAGTTCGTAGTAAGTTAATAGTTGCATGTTGAAACTGTACGTTATATACTCAAATCAAACCGGTATCTATAGTTTTCAAGAATAGCATTGCGTGTAAACATTGTGCTCCATCTATACATTCCTATTTTCACTTTTGCCATACTATCATTATATATTCTAGTGAGTATATTACCTATCACTCTCCGTGTGGAACAACTTTCTGTTGTACTCGTACCCTTTATACATCTACCAATTCCATATACATTTATCATTGAAAGTATAGATAAGAGCTACTTGAAACTCTTCTCATTATTGTTTTTGCTCTTGTTTGCTCTTTGGCTTTCCTCTATTCTGTTTGCATCTCTTTTTTTAATTCGTTACTTGGTACATTCAAGTAATTAAAATATTGTATGGTAATATTGGTTTTTAAAATTATATGAAAATAGGTCTGCTCAGTTTTTTCTTTTTTAACTCATTTTTTTTCATCTAGATTATCAAGGATAATCAATTTTTTTTATAGGGTTGTTTCAACTCTTGTGGTCTAATATTCTCTAGGCTCTAAGAGTTTTGTTAATTACGTCTTTTTCTATATAAACAGTAATTAAACTATTTAGTCTACTTTACTTAACAGTTACTTCACAGGGTCATTGCATATTCCACGATTCCTGGTGCTGCTGATTATAGACATATTCCACATTATGAATCAAGCTCAAAGGAAAATTTCAAGAACCCATACTGAAGGCGATTGATGTACCAATTAATAAAAAATTAAAAATAGTAAAAACCATAAGAGTGAGGAAAAAGTTTGGGGAGAAGCTAATGATAGAACTGGATGATAATGTTCATTTTCATCCGGATTCCTCAAACTTCTTAGAAGAATCAACTATTGAAACAATAAATAAGAATACATTTTATATAGAACTGATTAAACCTAGTGAAAAATTTAATTCACCATTATTTGAATTTCATACAGAATAAAAAAATTTTGAATTATTATATTTAATAGTTCTTTACTGTAATATATTTAAGAATAAAATAAACAATTTATATTTTATATTTCATATAATTGATTTTTCTCAAATAAAAATTTTAAACATAATTGACACCTCCCCCCCATCCTCCGTTCGAACTAAGTCATTACGTGCGAGGTTGAGGCATACTGAGGACACACGGTATGGTTTTAAATTTTTTAAGCCAAAAATTGTTTACTGTGAATATTTTTACCGAATTCATCTCGCATTTTTTACAGAAATTGAAGTAAACTCACTTTCTTATGGTTAGGAAGCTCTGAAAGTTGAAATAAATGGCATAGAGGGCTCTACTCATTAAAAACTTAACAGCATATTGTCAGCCCCGTCCGTACTTGTTATAATTCTATTTATATTTTTTAATAATAAAAATTCGTTAAGTAAGCAGTAATTACTTTGTTCCGCCAAATATAAGAAAAAACTTAACGTCGGCACATATGGCTCGTCTTGTCATCGAAACGAATTTTCATCACTTTCATCGCTATCTTCATTTTCGAAGTTTTCTGCTGTTGCTGGCACTTGCTTTTTTATTAAATAAATGCAAAATATTTCCTTACCTTTTCATTTCTACGTTGTGTAAGTAATGACACTTGATAATCGATTAATGTTTTACTATCATTTTTTTATTGTTGTTTTATTTACCAAGCTGCCACATCATCATAACGAAAAAAATTAAATAAAATTTCGATGTCATTTGATACACACATTACAAATTCCCAATCCGAGTTGCCCAAATAGATTTGGAGCCAAAAAAAGGCAAACATTTTAAAGTGGGCAAAAAAAAGGGCTAGGGCTAAAACCCGAATTAGAGAGCTACAATTTACTACCCTTTCCTGGACTACATGATGTCTTCATTGACGTCAAGGTTCAAAGGTGAATTTTTGAAAATACTGCCTCTGGAGGGACTGATTCCAGCATACTCTGCAGGAGTAACGATTGAAGAAATTGTACTTGCTGCTAAAGTTTATAAAGAAGATCTCACCAGACGCAACGAGACAGTGCTGAAAAAATGAGATTTTATTGTGGCATACCATTGCAAAAGTGATCCATTCAAGAGTGCTCAAACAGCTACTGATGCCCTGAAAATCATTAAATCAGCACACTTTTCTTCATTTTTTCCAAACGTGACGACACTGTTGCAAATATTTGCGACTATCCCCGTGACATCAGCGACCGCAGAGCATTCTTTTTCTAATCTAAAGCGCTTGAAGACTTATTTGAGAGTCAACATGTCTGAAAATCGCCTGACTGGTCTGGGCACTAGGGAACGTCCACAAAGAAATAGAAACGGGCATTGAAGAAATAACCGATATTTTCTGTAAATCGAAGCCCCGACGACTCGAATTTTTGGATTGGTTGATAGAAGATTGAACCAACAATAAGTGGGTTTGAAAGAAAGGTTTTTATGACTATTTTATATGGTTGTTTATATCATTATCTCGAGTGTGCTGAATAAAAGAAGACTTCATTTCAGAAAAATATTGCTTGTACTTTATTAGTAAGTTATTTAATTTTTAATTTTGAAAATTCTCGTTTTGTCATGTCATTTTATATTCTGTATACATTTATTTAATACATCATGGAAAACAAAAACAAAATTTGAAAGTGAAAAAATGCCAAGCCCCCCCCCAGTACCAAATCCTAGATCCGCCACTGTAATTGACCACATATTACTGTGCCGTATTTTTGTTTCTGATCATAATTGTAAAGTATTGGTGGCTTCAGATAATTAATCAGTTCAATCGGCGGCAGCAAATTTCCAAAACTATCAAAATATTCTTTATAATTTTTGTTTTTATAGTATGCTACCCAATGATTGCCAGGACCATCAGCATCGTCTAAATTAGGAATTCCACATTCTTGAGCATTCGGTTTTATTCGGTAGGGAATTTCGCATAAAAATTCCTCTGAAATGTTTAAGATGTTTGCAATATTTCATTAAATCTATGTCTGTTAACCGTCTTTTGGGGTAGGCTTTTTATTCGTTTTTTTGGGATAGGGTCGTAAAAATAAACCATATCCCCTTCTATACGGTTTGAGGAATAAACCCTTCCCCATAGCTATTGATTCCATATATCTATTATGACGGCTAGCTTCAGCCAATTGCTCCTTTCCATTCCTGATATCATTCAAACCTTTTGCTATAGCTGATCCACCAGATGCTATACCACCAAGTGCACCCAACGCTGTTAAAATTGGAAATTTGGGACTGGAATTATTCTCGGTATATTAATTTTTTATTTTTAAAGCTAGACTCTATAGCATTCTTAGAAATGTTATAGGCCTGATTAAATGACTGCGGCTTCTTTTTGTTAAGTATGTTGATACCTTTTTTAACTGCCATCAAAAAAATTTTTATTAGATGATACTTTACGAGTTTTCATCTTTTTCCGTTTTTTACATTTAGATGTATTTTCTTTTCTTATTTTTTATACCCATTCCCAATTTGAGTTTTGCTTTCATTGCATTTGTAACGAATCAACCGTTGCTCGTTCTTTGAATCACTATCCTTAGATGTTACCAGTTGCCAGGCTTTCTCAGATAAAACTTTATCAGCTTGGTGTCTGTTATTTATATTTTTCGAATATGCAATATCATGTCCTCTACAGGCTTCATCTAAAGGATTTATACCCTTATCTCCTCTTGTTACGTGGCTGACTGTTTGGGTGGTTAGGAGCGGCGGCAAGCAGGTATGCTTGCGGGCCCAGGCTAGCTCGTCGTCTTGGGCGGTGTATTGCACCACCGACCTCACCCGCAGCCACATGAACAAAAGGGTTCATACCTGCATATGTATTGAAAGGAGAGAAAAAGCTGAAAAAGATAGAAATAAACGTGAGGACAAAGTTAAGAGTGGGGAACAAATGAGGCCTGTCCTGTCAGGAGGAGTCTACCCTCCCTCTGCAGTGCAACTTGCACCGTACCGTGGGCACTGTGCTGACTCATATCTACTTACAGTGCCCCCAAACCTGACATAAGTCGGTCCGTCCGTCAATAAGTCATTTTCCCTAAACACTCACCTTCACCTTGCCTTGCCACGCACAAGCGCAGCGCCAACACCAAAGTGGGAATTTAGCCCTGCATTATGAAAAGGTCTAAGATTTTCACCCAAACATAATTCTTATAATTTATTTACAAAGTTTTTGGTTAACAAATTATCAACTAACACCCTGCTATTAGTTCAGCAATTCCAAAATAAAACTTTAAACTCCGAGTTTAATACAAAATACTTTGACAGGGATTTCAAAAATTTACTCAAAGTAACAATAAAAAAATGCTCAAACTTAATGCTAAATATTTTTATTACTAATGAACATTAAAAATTCATGAGAGTGCAAGAAGAAGTAGATACAATTCAAATTCAATTCAATAAAAAAAATACCTACGACTAATAGACAAAGTGTCTGGACTCAAACAGAAAAAAAATTAAAACTTGTAGGGCTACCCTAATGCAATATTATTAATAGGAGCTAATTCTAAATCCTAAAGATACAAATTCAAATAAAATAAAATAAAATAAGGGGGCGAACACAAAAAAATTCAAGTACCCTAATTCCTGACCTACTGCAACCGCTCAAGTAAATATAAGATCAATTTTGTATAAAACAAAAGTAGGTCACCAAAGTAAAGCAAAAATAACCAGTTTGGCATATTAATAAACAAAAGGTGTGTATGTTTGTAGTTATGTATGTACATATATTCCTTAAGTTTAGGTTTCCTTCTTCTATTTTCTCAAGAAGATCAGGCATCATATGTTAATATATGTACATACATTCAGATATGTGTATTAGCAAAAATATTGTGCTCAAATTTCACTCACCCATATACTCGTACTCCAACGGCGCCGGTGCAGTTGAGTGGATGTGCTGAATTCGCTGAAATGGCAAAAACATACATACATACATTTACCGCTCCACAAAACCGAACACCTACACAGATACATTTGGTTCGTGCCTTGACCGCTCAACCTGATGCATTCACACGCTCATAGCCTTACACACCTACACATCCGCATACATAATACAGAACAAAACAAACACATAGGTACATGGAATTCATCAATATTGCTAGGTTGTTAGTAACATAGTGACTGCTGCTAATAACCTGATGCCAAGGTGCAACATCTTATTTCCGCTGCAACATTGTGTTCACTATAGCTACAATGTTGTCAATACACAAGGTTATTAGGTTAATGGCAACATTGCGGCTGAGGCACGGGCCTGGATACAAAACACATAGACACATATGCACGCTGCCACTCATTCTTGCCAGTATGAAGACAGGCTGTCGTTACAGGCTCGCAACCGCCGATGGTGCCTGCACTATGGAGCGTGTGCGTAAAGAATTCAAACGCAGCCTGCTAAGTATTATTTTCCGCGTCCATCGTGTGGCCTCGACCCACGACTCACTGCCGGGCCTATTTTCTTCACGCTTTAAACTCTTGTACTGTTTAACTACGAACTTAGTCACTGGGCTAATGCTACTACTTAAACCTATATCACAGCTACTACTCTACATATCTAATAGTAAATAAAATATCACAGATAAAAAAAAATAAAAAAAAATAAAAAAAATAAAATATCACAGTTAGCAGCCACATGAACAAAAAGGGTTCATACCTGCATATGTATAGAAAGGAGAGAAAAAGCTGAAAAAGATAGAAATAAACATGAGGGGCAAAGTTAAGAGGGGGAACAGATGAAGGCCTGTCCTGTCAGGTGGAGTCTACCCTCCCTCTGCAGTGCAACTTGCACCGCACCGTGGGCACTGTGCTGACTCATATCTACTTACAGTGCCCCCAAACCTGACATAAGTCGGTCCGTCCGTCAATAAGTCATTTTCCCTAAACACTCACCTTCACCTTACCTTGCCACGCACAAGCGCAGAACTAACACCAAATGTGGGAATTTAGCCCTGCATTATTTAAATTTATTTACAAAGTATTTACAAAGTTTTGGTTTAAAAATTATCAACTAACATCCTGCTACTAGTTCAGCAATTCCAAAAAAAACTTTAAACTCCGAGTTTAATACAAAATACTTTGACAGGGATTTCAAAAGTTTACTCAAAGTAACAATAAAAAAAAATGCTCAAACTTAATGCTAAATATTTGTATTACTAATGAACATTAAAAATTCATGAGAGTGCCACAAGAAGTAGATACTTTTCAAATTCAATTCAATAAAAAAAAATACCTACGACTAATAGACAAAGTGTCTGGACTCAAATAGAAAAAAAATTAAAACTTGTAGGGCCACCCTAATGCAATATTAGTAATAGGAGCTAATTCTAAATCCTATAGATACAAATTCAAATAAAATAAAATAAGAGGGGCGAACAAAAAAAATTCAAGTACCCTAATCCCTGACACTACCGCAACCGCTCAAGTAAATATAAGATCAATTTTGTATAAAACAAAAGTAGGTCACCAAAGTAAAGCAAAAATAACCAGTTTGGCATATTATAAACAAAAGGTGTGTATGTTTGTAGTTATGTATGTACATATATTCCTTAAGTTTAGGTTTCCTTCTTCTATTTTCTCAAGAAGATCAGGCATCATATGTTAATATATATTCAGATACGTGTATTAGCAAAAATATTGTGCTCAAATTTCACTCACCCATATACTCGTACTCCAACGGCGCCGGTGCAGTTGAGTGGATGTGCTGAATTCGCTGAAATGGCAAAAACATACATACATACATTTACCGCTCCACAAACCGAACACCTACACAGATACATTTGGTTCGTGCCTTGACCGCTCGCACTGATGCATTCACACGCTCATAGCCTTACACACCTACACATCCGCATACATAATACAGAACAAAACAAACACATAGGTACAAGGAATTCATCAATGTTGCTAGGTTGTTAGTAACATAGTGACTGCTGCTAACAACCTGATGCCAACGTGCAACATCTTATTTCCGCTGCAACATTGTGTTCACTATAGCTACAATGTTGTCAATACACAAGGTTATTAGGTTAATGGCAACATTGCGGCTGAGGCACGGACCTGGATACAAAACACATAAACACATATGCACGCTGCCACTCATTCAAGCCAGTATGAAGACAGGCTGTCGTTACACTCTTTCTATTCGTTGTCGGAGTTTCGTTCCAGGACCACAAAATTGATATCCAGGTAAATGAAGCTCAATAGGTAAAGATTAATCAAACTATTTACAAAACCCTGGCCAGCCTTTTTACGTATTCGTCCCATCAAGTGTTTGTGTTCTTCTTCTTCTTAATAACAATGAGAGTGAGTGTGGGTGAGTTATAATTAAATGATGATTTTATTATAAAAGCGATGGTTTATATTACTATAAATTTAGTAATCAAAATGAAAGTTGTTAAACAACGTCTCCAACTTAAGGTTAATAATGCCGACAATTGTATAAATGTTAAAAATGTTACCAGACATAGTCCCCTTTTACCAAATTCCATAATAATAAAAAAATAAAATATCACAGTTAGCAGAACAATTATAAAAAAAATTTATAAAATAAAATATCACAGATCATATAGCCAGGTAGGTAAAAAAAATGTAACTAAATAAATAAATCAAATGAATAAACTACATCAATACATAACACAGAACACAGGCAAAACATTGTACAGAGGTACTAGCACTACAAAAAAACATAGCTATTTTGCAAAAATGTCTTTAGCGTGGTATACGCCGATCTTTTTCCCATTGCTGTCGCCAAGCTCATACATTGAATTCCCTATAACATTAAAACAATACATTTACTTGTTTCGGAGCTAGCTTGGCGTTGTAGTTATCGACCTGGGAACTTTGCTTAAAGTTTCGGCGATATACCACTTGTCCAATTTGAAACTTAACATCCCTACTCCTAGTGTCATATACCTTTTGGCTTCTTTCATGGGCCAACTTCAGCTCTTTCATAATTTTGTTCCTAATTAGTTGCAGTTTATCACCTGGGGCCTCTACCTCGCAATCCACATCCTTCACCGCTGCCAGCTTTCGGTATAGCTCATATGATGCAGCATGCTGTATCATAGGCATACCGAAAGTGGCGTAGTACGGCGACATGTTGATTGCTGCATGTGTAACGCTGCGGAGTGCAAATGCGGCATCACTGACGCATTTGTCCCAATTTTTCTGATTCTCTTTTATAAATGATCTAATGATCTGTAGGACAGATCGGTTTACCCTCTCCGCAGCGTTACCCTGAGGTGAATAAAAGGCTGTTTTTACATGTTTTGTGCCATATTTCTCTAAAAAGTTACCGAACATCTCAGAAACAAACTGCTTTCCGTTGTCCGAATGTACGTATTCGGGCACGCCAAAAACATGAAAAACATCCTTTTCCAAAAACTTGACTACCTCAGCTGAAGTTGCCCTTTTCATTGGTTTTAAGAACACGAACTTTGAAAAATGATCTAAACATACAAAGACATACACATTACCATCACTAGAACGTGGATAGGGACCCATAAAATCAATGAAAAGACGCTGGAAAGGTCGCTCTGTGAGCTTTTGCTTTCCCATCATGGGTTGTTTAAAAACGTTTTGTGTCTTATTTGCTTTGCAAGTTTCGCAATCTTTTATATGGGCGCATACATCTGTGACCATTCCTGGCCAGTAATATTTCTGACGTAGTCGGGACAGTGTCTTGTGGATGCCACCATGACCAGCGGACGGTGAGCTGTGAGACGACTCTACCAGCCCCGGTCGCAGTTCCGACGGAACCCAGAGCTTCCAGGTCTGGTCCGCTAGAAGATCGTCCCCCCTGTCGAATTGCGTCCGTTTATAAACGTAACCGTCCGATATACATAAGTCTGGGTAACTTGTCTTTGTTCTCGGTCACCGTCTTTTTCAACTCCGTATACTCCTCCGACTCGAAGCACGGTGACTCGAGACACACGTCTATGGCTCTGTCGTTCGTCTGTATTTCGTCCATGTGCATTCGTGAGAGTGTGTCGGGAACCACGTTTTGCGCACCTTTTCGATGTTGGATATCGAAATCATAACCCTGGAGTTTCAAACTCCACCTTGCCAACCTCCCAGAAAGATCTTTCTGATTCATGAGCCATTTGAGGCTGGCATGATCAGTTATGATGGTGAACGGGGTTCCCTTCCACATAAGGTCGGAATCTCTTCACACTCACGATCGCGGCGTAGCATTCAAGTTCTGTTATGCTGTAGTTCTTCTGCGCCTTATTTAGTTTTGCCGAAACGTAGGCAATCGGTCTTTCGTTCTGGTCATCGTCCAGCTGGAACAAAACCCCTCCCACTCCGTCCGTTGATGCATCACATTGAATATAAAAACGACGCTTAAAGTCAGGATGTGTGAGCACCGGTGCAGAAACCAAACTCTGCTTTAAAATTTCAAATGATTTTATCGCTTCGTCCGTCATTGCAAACTTTCTTAATTTTGTCCTTTCTTGAGGCAGTCGTGCAGCGGAGCTGCAATAGTCGCATAGTCCTGTATGAAACGTCGGTACCAGCCCGACATACCCAGGAACCGTCGTAGTTGCTTCGGGGTTTTCGGAACTGGAAAGTCCCTCACAGCCACCACTTTGTTGGCGTCTGTCCTAATACATCCATCCCCGACTACGTATCCTAAATAGCGAACTCTTTAAAACAAAACTTGCTTTTTTCTACATTAATTGTTAACTTAGCCTCGCGAAGACACCGAGCGACCTTTTCCAATAAACACATATGGGACTCGAAATCTACAGAACAAACTAACAAATCGTCAAGATAAACAAAAACACATTCACGTAAAGCGGCCGGAATGACCTTGTCCATGAGACGACACATTCGTTGTGCTGCATTGCACAACCCGAAAGGCATGACGGTAAATTGGTAAAGGGGTCGGCCAGGGACAGTGAAGGCAGTCTTTTCACGTGATTTCCTCTCGAGGGGAATCTGCCAGAAAGCATCCTTCAAAGTCGATTGCGGAAATATATCTGTGTTTTGTAGGCGGCTCAAAATTCCATCATATGTGGGTAAGGGGTATGCGTCCTTTATAGTTCTTTCATTCACTTTGCGAGCGTCAAGGCACAGCCGGTTTCTTCGTTCCTTTAATGACCAGTGATACGGGGGAATTCCAACTACTGTTGGACTCCTCGATGACTCCCATGTCCAACATTCGATCTAACTCTGCGTATATGAGTTTTTGTATGGCCGGTGAAATTGGATAATGGCGTTGCTTGACCGGCAGATTCTCGTCCACCACCTCGATGACGTGTTCCTCTTTGTCTGTCCGGCCTAACCCCTAATACCGCGAAGGACGGGAATTGGGTCTTCACACGCTCCAACATATCATTTTGCTCCGGCGTTAAAACGTGCTGCACAGCGTCGAAAGACAAGTCACCCTCGGCGGGCACGAGCTCCGCCACACTGGCACCATTCACACTACCCACTCACACCCTTTACTCACAACACTCATACCGAAAGCCTGCCAAAAGTCTATCCCAAATATACTTCCTGTTGTAGATCAGGCACTATCAAAAATTCTAATTCCCTGGTCGTATTATCCCACACGACTGGTAACTTTATGACTCCCTACCACGGCGGTTTCCTCCCCGTTCGCGGTTCGGATATTTTGGCCCTTGATTGGCACAATCAAGGCTTCCTTTCCCCGAAGGAGTGCAGCTGAGTCTTTGCCTAAGCAGCTGGCGCTCGCCCCTGAGTCCAAGAGAGCCAATACTTCCTGACCTCCTATAGTGGTTTTTGCAAAAATCTGTTATCACCTTTCACGGTGACTATGGTGGCAATTATTTTACTTTTCAGCCGTTTAAAATATCTCCTCTTCTCACGCATTTTCTCTATCTTTCTTAAAATTTCTCTTCTTTCTATTAATATCTATTGTTTCACAAAAATTCTTCTCCTAGCTTCTTCATATTCAATTTTCCTCTGATGTAAACTTTTTCCCTCGCGCTTTTTCAACTTTCCCTCTACTTTTCACTCTCTATCTCCTTTTCCCTTCTCAAAATCTTTACAGTTGTGCTGCCGGGTTGCCTGTCTTCTGGCTGGAGTCCCCGGTCAACTCCGCCAGCCTGGGGTTTCCCTGCTTGGGCTTAAACACGCAAAAGGACGAATCACTTCCACACGCAAAACAGACCATATTGTGGAACGAGGACGAACATTTATTTGGTTTTTGTGCTTCTGCCGGGTTTTTCACAAAGTGATCCACCGGCATACCACACGAAAAACACAACATCAAGTGGAAGGGGAGCACAAAAGGAATTCACAGTCGACTTGGACGCGGGACTAACAGAAGGACGAACACTATTGGGATTGGTGGGGTTTGGTGTGGGGTAGGATTGGGATTGGTGTTGGGGTTTCCCTATCAAAGCTTCTACTTTTCTTCCCTCTAACTCTGGCTGTTCCAAAACCCTATTCCATTAACTGCCCTTGACCTACTCTTATTTTCTTTAATGAGTTTTTCGGCTCTCTTGCATTCCGCCTTGAGCTCCGCCAACGAGTCCATTTTTATGGCGAAGGTCAAGTTGGCCAGGTACGGTTTGAGGTTGCCCCTGATGATGCCAACCAACTCCCTTCTCAGGGATCCTCTTCCGCAAACGGAACGTCATGTTGTGGACTTCGGCATAAAAGTCATCGAAAGCTTCCGCGGGCAGCTGTTTCCTTCCATTATTTCACGGATTATTTCATAGTCGGACTCAGCAGACTTGAAGTGGCTTAGCATCTCGGCCTTCAGCTCAGAATAGCCGAAATCGGGCTCGTCTGCATGGTCCTCGAGGACCTGCCAATACCACTTCAAGGCACCGCCGGAAACCAGACTATGAAAGTCCGTGAAAAGCTGGAAGTAGGAAATATTATGCTGCTCGCGCATCCTCTCCACCCGAAAGATGAAGCTTTCGACGCTTATACCCTTACTGGTCCCATCGAATTTGATGTGCCACTTTTCTAAATCTAACTTTTTCCACCTTGGGGGGTTACCACTCATCTCGCTCGGTAGTCTGACTTGGTCATCGGAGTACCGTCGCGTAGCAGTGTTCCCCCCTCTGGTTCTGAGGCTCGGGGCGTGGATGCCAAGGCGGACCGATGTCCCACGCTTGCTGCAGATGCCTCCATTTCTGCTACGCGACCACCAAGATATCGACATTGGTCTTATGCTCCGCACCTCATCCCGCCATTTGCACCACCAAATCTGTTGTTGCGCCATCATCGCCATCATTCGGCTCAGCTGTTCAACATTGGTTGCATTTTCCGTGCGTCGGCGCGAGGAGCATTTAGGCCGCCGGAACCGTTGCTGGTGCGTTCTCGCAGAAACATCCCGCCCCCCTGGGCCACCCACGTTCTCACTATCGACATTTGGCACACCAAATCGATTTTTGTGAGAAGTTCAAACTATTTTCGGACTCGTTTAACGACACC
The DNA here is from genome assembly GCA_029619165.1 of Eurosta solidaginis. NCBI lineage: Eukaryota > Metazoa > Arthropoda > Insecta > Diptera > Tephritidae > Eurosta > Eurosta solidaginis. The sequence continues at coordinate 14,840 of JARSSU010039138.1, forward strand.
TCGTTCGCGAAAGAGACCCTAACTGGACGTTCAGGGCCAAAAGTTCCGAAGATCCGCGACGCGCACCTATTAAAGTAGTCCGTAGGGACAAAGTCAACGGGCCTCGGTATACCCGTGTCAATTTGGTTAAAAACCGAACCAACTATTTGGTTTTCTAGGGCTCGCGCACGGCTCCTAGTTAGACGCCTCTGGGAGTCGAGGTTACCCAATCCCCCAACAACTCTATTTCCGACTTCCTTCTCCGACATCCACTGTCGGTATGTAAAAAAAAATTGACCAGAAAAAATCTAAACGCGAAAGGTAACAAAAGTTATGAAACCCCAACAAAGCGATTAAAAGGGAAAGTTTTCAAAGAAGATATGTATGTAAGTATTTATTTGAAAATACTCCCAAAGATGTAAATAATGAAAAAAATATGAAGCAAGCGAGGATATGATGGATATATTTAGGGCCAACTGCAAACCCCAATAACCAAATATACATATAATATCAACTAATATAAAAAAAAACACAATATGAAAACAATATATATAAAACAATTAAATTTAGTATGTATGCGTATATATATATGTGTGTGTGTAAAAATCCAGGTAATGTGTATATGTGTATCTTAAGGGTAAAAGAAATTCATGTTTAAAACCAAAAAAAAATATTTTTCTAGTATATATACTAGAAAAAATTCAAGTATCGAAATTAATTAAAACCAAAATTAATTTCAACCCCTATATTTGCGTGTAAAAATTGCCAAAAAACAATAATAAAAGGAATATCCGGCAATGTATGGATGTATAAGATAAATGTAGAAAATAAAATAATGCAACAAAAAAAACTAAAAGCAAAAACACTATAAAAAATTGAAAAACTCCAAACTTTCAAAAATTAACGTGAACACTTTTTGAAAATAATCTTAATGATTATGAAATAACCAACAATCATAAAAATAAATAAAACTAAAAATTTAAAAGTATCGAACTTAATGGTTGAAAATAGGTTAACTGAACTTGAATATATGTCTTGGTGTTTTTGGTGTTGCCTTGGCGAAGGTTCGGTGAAGGCAGTATGTTCGTCCGTATCTAAACGTCTAGTGTCAAGTCCGCCGTCATGCTGTCCGTGGAAGTGTGGCACATCACGCTCATGGGCTTATCCCTAAGAGTGGATGCCACACCTCCTCTCCTAACTATCGTGGCGACGACTGGAAACCTCACTTACCATGCCTCGCCACGACCTCCTGCTAACGTCCGTCATCTAGCTAAGTGTCATACCAGGTACCACTTAGTCAAGTTGTAGAAACCCGAAAAGGAACCCTAGCATGAACACTCAGCTCACTCCCTATACTTTTGTCATGACGACACTTGTCGACGAGGCGGGCCCAATCGGCGTTGCCATCATGACGGTCCCTGTTCTGTCAAAAGACGGAAATATGGGATTGGGTTTGGATGGAACATGGGATAAAAAAAGGGAAGGAAATCTAGAAGAAAAGTGGGAAGATTAAAGAATAGTGAAAATAGAGTTACTTGAAAAATGTGGGAAATAAAAGAGATTCGGGCTATTCCGTTGGGCGCCATTGTTACGTGGCTGACAGTTTGGGTGGTGAGGAGCGGCGGCAAGCAGGTATGCTTGCGAGCCCAGGCTAGCTCGTCGTCTTGGGCGGGGTATTGCACCACCGACCTCACCCGCAGCCACATGAACAAAAAGGGTTCATACCTGCATATGTATAGAAAGGAGAGAAAAAGCTGAAAAAGATAGAAATAAACATGAGGGGCAAAGTTAAGAGGGGGAAACAGATGAAGGCCTGTCCTGTCAGGTGGAGTCTACCCTCCCTCTGCAGTGCAACTTGCACCGCACCGTGGGCACTGTGCTGACTCATATCTACTTACAGTGCCCCCAAACCTGACATAAGTCGGTCCGTCCGTCAATAAGTCATTTTCCCTAAACACTCACCTTCACCTTACCTTGCCACGCACAAGCGCAGAACTAACACCAAATGTGGGAATTTAGCCCTGCATTATTTAAATTTATTTACAAAGTATTTACAAAGTTTTTGGTTTAAAAATTATCAACTAACATCCTGCTACTAGTTCAGCAATTCCAAAAAAAAACTTTAAACTCCGAGTTTAATACAAAATACTTTGACAGGGATTTCAAAAGTTTACTCAAAGTAACAATAAAAAAAATGCTCAAACTTAATGCTAAATATTTGTATAACTAATGAACATTAAAAATTCATGAGAGTGCCACAAGAAGTAGATACATTTCAAATTCAATTCAATAAAAAAAAATACCTACGACTAATAGACAAAGTGTCTGGACTCAAATAGAAAAAAATTAAAACTTGTAGGGCCACCCTAATGCAATATTAGTAATAGGAGCTAATTCTAAATCCTATAGATACAAATTCAAATAAAATAAAATAAGAGGGCGAACAAAAAAAATTCAAGTACCCTAATCCCTGACCTACCGCAACCGCTCAAGTAAATATAAGATCAATTTTGTATAAAACAAAAGTAGGTCACCAAAGTAAAGCAAAAATAACCAGTTTGGCATATTATAAACAAAAGGTGTGTATGTTTGTAGTTATGTATGTACATATATTCCTTAAGTTTAGGTTTCCTTCTTCTATTTTCTCAAGAAGATCAGGCATCATATGTTAATATATATTCAGATACGTGTATTAGCAAAAATATTGTGCTCAAATTTCACTCACCCATATACTCGTACTCCAACGGCGCCGGTGCAGTTGAGTGGATGTGCTGAATTCGCTGAAATGGCAAAAACATACATACATACATTTACCGCTCCACAAACCGAACACCTACACAGATACATTTGGTTCGTGCCTTGACCGCTCGCACTGATGCATTCACACGCTCATAGCCTTACACACCTACACATCCGCATACATAATACAGAACAAAACAAACACATAGGTACAAGGAATTTATCAATGTTGCCAGGTTGTTAGTAACATAGTGACTGCTGCTAACAACCTGATGCCAACGTGCAACATCTTATTTCCGCTGCAACATTGTGTTCACTATAGCTACAATGTTGTCAATACACAAGGTTATTAGGTTAATGGCAACATTGCGGCTGAGGCACGGACCTGGATACAAAACACATAAACACATATGCACGCTGCCACTCATTCAAGCCAGTATGAAGACAGGCTGTCGTTACACTCTTTCTATCCGTTGTCGGAGTTTCGTTCCAGGACCACAAAATTGATATCCAGGTAAATGAAGCTCAATAGGTAAAGAATTAATCAAACTATTTACAAAACCCTGGCCAGCCTTTTTACGTATTCGTCCCATCAAGTGTTTGTGTTCTTCTTCTTCTTAATAACAATGAGAGTGAGTGTGGATGAGTTATAATTAAATGATGATTTTATTATAAAAGCGATGGTTTATATTACTATAAATTTAGTAATCAAAATGAAAGTTGTTAAACAACGTCTCCAACTTAAGGTTAATAATGCCGACAATTGTATAAATGTTAAAAATGTTACCAGACATAGTCCCCTTTTACCAAATTCCATATGAGCGCTGATTGTGGGACCGTCAAATTGTGAAAAAACTAATGTTATGCTCAGTTTAATTGAAAGCCAAAACAGGCTTAATTTCCGAAATATATATATATTAATTCAAAATCATTATATCAACCAAAATATATGTATCTAAAAAGGCTTATTGAGCCGATAAAAGGAATACATCTTTATACATTTACTGAAAATGTTGATGTCATCAAACCCGCTGAAGCTAAACCAGCCTCAATTTTTATATTCGATGATGTAGTATGTGGAAGGCAAAGTACAATACGACATTATTTTTGTATGGGTCGTCATAAGAACATTGAATCTTTCTATTTATGTCAAACTTATACAAAAAATCCTAAACACTTAATTCGTGATAATGCAAACATGATTATGGTGTTCAAGCAAGATGAAATGAACCTTAAGCATATCTATAATGATCATGTTATCGGAGATATGTCATACAAAACATTTTTAAAAATATGTAGAGTAGAAATTTTGTAGAAATGAATACGGTTTTGTTGTTATAAGTAAAGATGATCCTATAAATAAAGGTCGATATCGAAAGGGTTTCGATAATTTTATACAACTATAAAACATCTATAAAAGGCATATACAACACCATATTCTTATCAGATACACAGCTGATAGGTAACAGATTTACCAAAATCATGTCAAATAATTAGCAAATATTGTTAAGATCAGGAAAGTATTAAAAGAAAAACTTAAAAGAATGAGATTTGGAGAATTAGATAGAATCAACTTGTTGGAGGATACATTTAAATTCACTTCGAAACCATTAAATGAATTAGTTGATAATTTGAAAAACTCTAATAATAACATGTAAAGAACGCTAAGTTCGGGTGTAACCGAACATTACATACTCAGCTGAGAGCTATGGAGACAAAATAAGGGAAAATCAACATGTAGGAAAATTAACCTAGGGTAACCCTGGAATGTGTTTGTATGACATGTTTATCAAGTGGAAGGTGTTAAAGAGTATTTTAAGAGGGAGTGGGCCATAGTTCTATAGGTGGACGCCATTTAGGGATATCGCCATAAAGGTGGACCAGGGCTGACTCTAGAATTTGTTTGTACGATATGGGTATCAAATGAAAGGTGCTAATAAGTATTTTAAAAGGTAGTGGGCCTTAGTTCTATAGGTGGACGCCTTTTCGAGATATCGCCATAAAGTTGGACCAGGGGTGACTCTAGAATGCGTTTGTACAATATTGGTATCAAACGAAAGGTGTTAATGAGTATTTTAAAAGGGAGTGGTTCTTAGTTCTATAGGAGGACGCCTTTTCGAGATATCGCCATAAAGGTGGACCAGGGATGACTCTAGAATTTGTTTGTACGATATGGGTATCAAATGAAAGGTGTTAATGAGTATTTTAAAAGGGAGTGGGCCTTAGTTCTATAGGTGGACGCCTTTTCGAGATATCGCCATAAAGGTGGACCCGGGCTGACTCTAGTATTTGTTTGTACGATATGGGTATCAAATGAAAGGTGTTAATGAGTATTTTAAAAGAGAGTGGGCCTTAGTTCTATAGGTGGGGCGCCTTTTCGAGATATCGTTATAAACGTGGACCAGGGTTGACTCTAGAATGCGTTTGTACAATATGGGTATTAAACGAAAGGTGATAATGAGTATTTTAAAAAGGAGTGGGCCTTAGTTCTATAGGTGGACGCCTTTTCCAGATATCGCCATAAAGGTGGACAGGGGTTACTCTATAATGTGTTTGTACGATATGGGTATCAACTTAAAGGTATTAATGAGGGTTTCGAAAGGGAGTGGTGGTAGTTGTATATGTGAAGGCGTTTTCGAGATATCGACCAAAATGAGGACCAGGGTGACCCAGAACATCATCTCTTGGGTACCGCTAATTTATTTATATATGTGATATCACGAACAGTATTCCTGCCATAATTCCAAGGGGTTTTGATTTCGGCCTGCAGAACTTTTTCATTTTCTTCTACTTAATATGGTAGGTGTCACACCCATTTTACAAAGTTTTTTCTAAAGTTATATTTTGCGTCAATAAACCAATCCAATTCCCATGTTTCATCCCTTTTTTCATATTTGGTATAGAATTATGGCATTTTTTTAATTTTTCGCAATTTTCGAAATCGAAAAAGTGGGCGTGGTCCCGCCCTTTTTCACAGAAAACAGTTATCGTCCTAGAATCTAAGCCCCTACCAAATTTTGCATTTTTGTTCGACTTATGGCCTTAAAAGTATTCTAGACGAATTAAATGAAAAAGGGCGGAGCCACGCCCACTTTGAAATTTTCTTTTATTTTTGCATTTTGTTGCACCATATCATAACTGGAGTTGAATGTTTACATAATTTTCTTATATACTGTAAAGATATTAAATTTTTTGTTAAAATTTGGCTTTAAAAAAAAATTTTTTTAAAGTGGGCGTGGTCGTTTTCCGATTTTAATAATTTTTATTAAGCATACATATAGTAATAGGAGTAATGTTCCTGCCAAATTTCATCATGATATCTTCAACGACTGCTAAATTACAGCTCGTAAAACTTTTATATTACATTCTTTTAAAAGTGGGCGGTGCCACGCCCAGTGTCCAAAATTTTACTAATCTTCTATTCTGCATCATATGTTCAACTCTCCTACCAAGTTTCATCGCTTTATCCATTTTTGGTAATGAATTATCGCACTTTTTGTGTTTTTCGAAATTTTCGATATCGAAAATTTGGGCGTGGTTATAATCTGATTTCGTTCATTTTAAATAGCGATCTGAGATGAGTTCCCAGGAACCTACACACTAAATTTCATCAAGATACCTCAAAATGTACTCAAGTTATCGTGTTAACGGGCGGACGGACGGACGGATGGACATGGCTCAATCAAATTTTTTTCGTTACTGATGATTTTGATATATGGAAGTCTATATCTATCTCGATTCCTTTATACCTGTACAACCAACCGCTATCCAATCAAAGTTATTATACTCTGTGAGCTCTGCTGCGGACAGTGCAAAAGAAAGTAAAGACATGGAAGTTGATACATTGCCAACCGTTGAAAATTATGTGAATGATAATGATATTGATAGTAAAACAAACATTTATTCGAACGTTGCATATTTAGAATATTCTACAGATAGTTCTCGGAAAGAAAATGTTGAGAGGCAAGCGATGAAGAAACCTACAAAAAAGAAGCGAAAGCCTATTGATTATATTAATGAGAATTGTTTAAATCAAAAAACAAAAACCAGATAATTTTGTTAGCGTTAGACGAAAAATAAATTCTATGAATGACTGTGAAAGACCAGCTTCGTATATTCCAAGTAATCCTCATGATGATGAATTAATAAAAAGAGCTGTACAAAGCAATGTAATGAAAACTGAATCAGATATTGATAAAAAAACCTGAAAAGCGAGAATCTGGTGATATCATTAATGAGAAATGTTTTGATAAAACCCAAAAATTAGATAGTGTTATCGGCGTTAAAGAAAAAATAAATTATATGAATAATTGTGAACGACCAGGTGCGCATATTCCCAGTAAACTAAATGATGAACAATTACTAAACAAGGCTGTAGAAAATCAAAATCAAGCTGAAACTTTCAATAATAATACTACTCTAACTGAACATGATATTTTGAGAAAAATCGAAGAAGATCCTGATATGCGGAAAAGACATAAACCTGTTAAACGTCAGAATAAAAATCAATTAAATGACTTGGTGGTAATGACTTAGTATTCAAATAGTAATAATCACTATCAGTATCTTTTAACTGTAATAGATACATTTTTCAAAAAAGCATGGGTTGAAGCAGTTAAAGATAAAACTAAAGAAAATGTCACAAATGCAATGGCTAAGATTTTAAATTCAAGCAACCGAATACCGAAAAACCTACCTGATGGAAAGGAATTTTGCAATACTGGTGTGGCTTCC
>JARSSU010039139.1:0-30229 GCA_029619165.1 Eurosta solidaginis
TTAAAGCAATAGGGCAATCCACGCTTAAACTCAAATGTTATTATTTCTGTTTTAATCAGTAATGCCCTCCTAGAAGGAGTGAAGACTATATATTTGCGAGGCCACGCATGTTAGACAATAAAGACTCGAGTTTGTAGAGAGGCACATAGGCCGAAAGTGATACTGCCATATCACCTCTAAACACGTATAAAGATTTTGCAGCATTCGAAGAAAGTCTTCAAAAATGGAAACCCCTTTAATATTCGGTATAGAATTGATAAGTAGTTTTTCAATTCATATGATAACAATGCATTTTTCATTTGCTTAAGGTTATCGGAGTTAGTAACTAGTGTCAAAGAAACATATGATACATATTTAAGGGCTGCTGGCGTTCAATAATGACGGATGCAGTAGCAAAAATGTGTTCCTGGCGAGGAACCGACACAAAAAATGTGCTAGAGGATTTCTTACAACATTAGCCATACGCCGTGAGTATAATTTTTACAATTTTCTATACAGAAATGTCGATATTAATGTTATTTTATTAGGTTTTTTATTATTAATTTCATTATATTTATATTCATATAAGAGTTCTAAACGATTAGCGTAGTTTTTTATTTAGAGTTATATTTTAAATGAACCAAATAGTTTAATTAATTATTTATTTTATTAAATATTTTATATTTACAGATGCATTGATAGTTACGCAAAAATATTTTCAGTACGCTGTAGAACGCACAATAAGAACAGCCGAATCGGAGCCAAAAAGTTATAATGCAGTTAATTTTATATAGTAACGTATATTAACATTTTACTGTATTTTTGTAATTGAATTACTTTGTTTTTCTCTAACACTCTTAATTATAAAAAATAAATAAAATACATAAATTGTGTTTTATGTACACATATATATGTATATTGTTATATGTACTACGAACTATTTTTTTAAAAAAGCTAAAATGCAACACCAAGAATATTATGAAGTTTCTGTTCTTTGAGTGCGTCTCACTGCATTTAATATAGGGCAACACAATGGGAAACGGAACATGAAAGATTCGCATATCCTATTTCTTGCGATCATTGTGCAATATCCTTTTTCATACTTATTTAATATTGTTTCGGACTAGGGAAACAAATTTTTTTAGAATCTATTTTGAGTCGAAAATGTATCAAATTGATTATTTTATCCGACTACGCAGAAGTATCAAAAAAAGTCTATAAAAAATTTTGTTAGACTCGATAGCTTTATTTGTTCCGACTATCGTAAACAATACATTCACTGCCACAAACTGAACGACATATGAATCATATTGCTATCGTTTTCAGATGCATTTGCGAGAGTTTATCCATTTAAATTTCGTAAATCGCTCAAATGGGGTATCATTTATGAGCATTTGGTCCGCTGAGATATTAAGAAAATCTTTAGGGAAATTCAAGTTAAATTTTTAAACGGACATAAACTGTGACAATTTTGTGATATATAGCATTTAGGACTAGAGCTCACAATTTCTTCTAGAACACAAGCGAGATTTTCGATACCCGAGAAATCGAGAACTCGATTTCTCGCGAGATTCTCAGGTCTCGAAGTACTCGTAAATCTCCCGAGCTTCTCGAAATAAACTTAATCGCTGTATGGACAGTATTTAGACACTTGGTTTTTTTACTTGTGACTTTTGTTGATTATATTGCTTTCCATGGCACTTAACTCAATACATATTTATTATACGGGAGCGTAACGTTTGCCTGTTTTTAGAAAATTCTACCTCGCAAAATCCTGCAAAATGTTAAAAAATCCTGCATAGGTAAAATCCTGGTTTTCTAAAATTTTGCTTTTCCAAACTCCTGGTTTTCCAAAGTTCTGCTTTTGCTAAATCCAGCTTGACAAATTCTGCTTTTAGTGTACTTACACTTTAGATAAACTTTCTGAACAACGAAATGAACCGACATACACAGCGATTTTAGAAATCAAATAAACTTTATTCGTAATATGTTTATATATGTATGTGTGTATATATGTAAAAATTTTAGGCTAGTAAATTGAAATATTTTTGCAACTCTCTTCAAATAACTTGGTTGATTTAATTCATTCCTTTTTTAATAACTCTTCGTAGTTGCTTGTTTTTATACTCAGTTGAGCAGAGCTCACAGAGTATATTAACTTTGATTGGATAACGGTTGGTTGTGCAGGTATAAAGGAATCGAGATAGATATAGACTTCCATATATCAAAATCATCAGTATCGAAAAAAAATTTGATTAGCCATGTCCGCCGTCCGTCCGTCCGTCCCGTCCGTCTGTCGTTAACACGATAACTTGAGTAAATTTTGAGATATCTTGACGAAATTTGGTATGTAGATTCCTGGGCGCTCATCTCAGATCGCTATTTAAAATGAACGATATCGGACTATAACCACGCCCACTTTTTCGATATCGAAAATTTCGAAAAATTGCGATAATTCATTACCAAAGAGGGATAGAGCTATGAAACTTGGTAGGTGCGTTGAACTTATGACGCAGAATAGAAAACAAGTAAAATTTTGGACAATGGGCGTGGCACCGCCCACTTTTAAAAGATGGTAATTTAGAAGTTTTGCAAGCTGTAATTTTGGCAGTCGTTGAAGATATCATGATGAAATTTGGCAGGAACGTTACTCCTATTACTATATGTATGCTTAAAGAAAAAATTAGCAAAATCGGAGAACGACCACGCCCACTTTAAAAAAAATTTTTTTTTAAGTGAAATTTTACAATAAATTGAATATCTTTACAGTATATAAGTAAATTATGTCAACATTCAACTCCAGTAATGATATGGTGCAACAAAATACAAAAATAAAAGAAAATTTCAAAATGGGCGTGGCTCCGTCCTTTTTCATTTGATTTGTCTAGGATACATTTAATGCCATAAGTCGAACAAAAATTTACCAATCCTTGTGAAATTTGGTAGCGGCTTAGATTCTAGGACGATAACTGTTTTCTGTGAAAAAGGGCGAAATCGGTTGAAGCCACGCCCAGTTTTTATACACAGTCGACCGTCTGTCCTTCCGCTCGGCCATTAACACGATAACTTGAGCAAAAAGCGATATGTCTTTACTAAACTCAGTTCACATAATTACCTGAACTCACTTTCTATTGGTATAAAAAAATTGCCGAAATCTGACTATGACCTCGCCCATTTTTTCGATATCGAAAAATACGAAAAATTAAAAAAGTGCCATAATTCTATACCAAATACGAAAAAAGGGTTGAAACATGGTAATTGGATAGGTTTGTTGACGCAAAATATAACTTTAGAAAAAAACTTTGTAAACTAGGTGTGACACCTACCATATTAAGTAAAAGAAAATGAAAAAGTTCTGCAGGGCGAAATCAAAAGCCCTTGGAATCATGGCAGGATTACTGCTCGTGGTATTACATATATAAATAAATTAGCGGTACCCGACAGATGATGTTCTGGGTCACCCTGGTCCACATTTGGTCGATATCTCGAAAACGCCTTCACATATACAACTACCACCACTCCTTTTTAAAATTCTTATTAATACCTTTAATTTGACACCCATATTGTACAAACACATTATAGAGTCACCCCTGGTCCACCTTTATGGCGATATATCGAAAAGGCGTCCACCTATAGAACTAAGGCCCACTCCCTTTTAAAATACTCATTAGCACTTTTCATTTGATACCCATATCGTACAAACAAATTCTAGAGTCATCCCTGGTCCACCTTTATGGCGATATCTCGAAAAGGCGTCCACCCATAGAACTAAGGCCCACCCACTTTTAAAATACTCATTAACACCTTTCATTTGATACCCATATCGTACAAATTAATTCTAGAGTCACCCCTGGTCCACCTTATGGCGATATCTCGAAAAGGCGTCCACCTATAGAACTAAGGCGTACTCCCTTTTAAAATACTCATTAACACCTTTCATTTGATACCCATATCGTACAAACAAATTCTAGAGTCACCCTTGGTCCACCTTTATGGCAATATCTCGAAAAGGCGTCAACCCATAGAACTAAGGCCCACTCCCTTTTAAAACACTCATTAACACCTTTCGTTTGATACCCTTATTGTACAAACGCGTTCTAGAGTCACCCCTGGTCCACCTTTATAACGATATACCGAAAAGGCGTCCACCTATAGAACTAAGGCCAACTCCGTTTTAAAATACTCATTAACACCTTTCATTTGATACCCATATCGTACACACTAATCCTAGAGTCAGCCCTGGTCCACCTTTATGGCGATATCTCGAAAAGGTGTCCACCTATAGAACTATGGCCCACTCCCTCTTAAAATACTCTTTAATACCTGTCATTTGATACGCTTGTCATACAAACACATTCCAGGGTTACCAGAGGTTCATTTTCCTACATGGTGATTTTCCCTTATTTTGTCTCCATAGCTCTCAACTGAGTATGTAATGTTCGGCTACACCCGAACTTAGCCTTCCTTACTTGTTTTTAATTAAGTTTCTTTTCTTTCCTATTATTTCTCCATTTCCCTTCTTTGTATTTGAGATTTCGCATAAATAAGCTCCTTTTGTAAATTTTATACGAGTTTATAAAATTGTGAGGTACTTTCATCTACAATGTCTTTTAGTCTACAATGTATAACAGTATTATAGGTCCAGCAATTCGTCAATGAACATGTGTACATACATACATATGTATGTTTATATGGGTGGAATAATAAAATAAAAAATAATGTGTACACAGTGTTGTATTTAAATGTAATATAAAAAATGCTAAAGTGAAGAAAGAAGCAACTACAGCAACAACTATCGAATACCCAATGAGTCATATACCCAAGCAAGGCCTTTCCACTTCCACGCGATGAGCTTTGTATGCGGGTTTACTCAAAATTAACGCTGTTTCCTGAGTCAGTGCATGGGATACTGTTTCAGCAAAAGTCAGCTTTGGGTTTGCGTATGTAGCTCGCTTCGTTTCCACGTCCCATATGCCATTTATAAAACTCTGGGATTTTACCCTCTCGATATATTCCATGCGAGATGAGCCAATCTTTCAACATCCGAGGCAAACTCCTGCAAAGTCTCATCAAATTTTGGTAGCGGTTTTGCAACTCTATTGGTAAATCTGCTTTCTGTGTTCGCTTCAGTATCGCCTCTCTAGAGCGCTCATCAATGTTCCGTAGTTGTTCCGCTCTCCCTCGGGAATAGTCTGCAGGATTTCAGCAGCAGATCCTTTCACTACCACGAATATTGGCTCAACTTTATCTTCAGCACTCCATTGTTCACTGCTGGAACAGCTGGGCGATTTAGTTGTAACTCGCTCCATACGACCTTTCAAATCATCGACTTCTGCTTGAAATTCACTGATTTTTGCATCCTGCGTTTCTAACTGCGAAGACATTTGTGCCACCTGCAATGATAAGCGCTTCTCCTGTGCTTCCAATTTGGTGGTTATACGTGTCTTCTGCTCTTCCAGTTGAGATGCTATACGTGTCTCCTGCGATTCCAGTTAGGATACCATTTGGGCTTCAATCTTGGATGTTATGCGTGTCTCTTGGAATTCCAGTTGGGATGCCATATATGTCTTCTGGGATTCCAGTTGAGATGCCACTGTCGATGTTTGAGCAGATACTGCAGCCAATATCATGTTCAAGTCTGTGCTCTTAACTGTCTGCGATGTCTCGTTTTTCTCTCCAATTTTTGTTATTATCTCGTCCTCATCAGGATAAAAGACATCATCGTCCACATTAATTCCTACCGACTCCATTACCTCTCGTAGCCGTGCTTGAAGCTCGATATTATTTCCGGCTGTGCTCAATCCACAGTTCTCCAACTCCTATTTCAATTGCTGGAACCTTAATTCACTTAACTTTGCCATGTCCAAGTTGTATTCGAAATCTTCGGAATTTATTAAACATTTCTTCTTCTGACACCAATTGTAACGAATTTAGTGAAATTCCGCTTATTCCAAATCTTCTGCTAACGTTCGAATCACCAAACTGTTGAATAAATAACTCTAATATCCAATAGTGCAAAAACGGTCTTTATTCGACCACTTTGAAAGTACTTCACAATAACACTTAACTTCACAACCAATAGCGTGCTTAAATCAAACAGATCACTGACTACTCAGCTTTTGCTGCTTTTGTACCCTCTGCCCAAATGTCTAGACGTTTCTTCTTCTAGAATTTTCTACTTGGTTATCAGCTAATACGTGTGTATTTTTAGTTTATAGCCTCTCGTATAGCCATATGCGTATTGTAACGAATTTAGTTGCAAATCCTCTTATTTGCAATCCTCTGCTAAGTTCGAATCACTAAACTGTTGAATAAATAACTCCAATATTGAATAATGGAAAAATGGCCTTTATTAAAGTAATTCTCAATAACACTTATACTTTGCTACTCGCTGGCTTAATAACTAAACTGATTGATAACTCAAATTAAACTCTACTATTGGCCGCCAGATCGCGTGCTTAATCAATAACTGATTGAGTGCTCAACTCAAACTGAATTCAGCGCCTCTACATCTGTCACCTCTTATACTCTTTGGTTTCCTCGTTCGCATTTTTCTAGAATCTACTAGCATTGTCCATGAGCTCTCAAACTTCTCAGCTATAACTAAAATGGCACAATTTTATACATCTTTGGCGCTTCCAGAATCTACTAGTCCAGTAGCTCTCAAACTTCTCAGATATATGCATGTGTTAGTGCATTGACTCTCCGCTGCTCGTATACGTACATGGTACATATATGTAGACGCAGTTATTGTTTCGTTTATGTAGATACATAATGATTGAATTATTGATGTCCCGATCAGACAAATCTCTCGATCTGAACGCTGCTAGCATCGCCAAATGTACCACCACTCTTCTATTTCGTGATTTCCCAATGCTTGTATGCGGTAGATGGCATCACTGATCGACTTCACAACTCTATACGGGCCTTCCCAACTGCACCGAAATTTGAATGGAACACCTTTCCGCCGGTGAGGGTTGTATAACAGTACCAAATCTCCCTCCCGGAAACCTTCCGAATTATTTTCCTTGCCGTACCTGTGTTTCGTCTTACTACTCATTATCCTGGATCGTTCCCTCGCACTCTGTTGCTCGGCCAATGAAGAACTACTTCGCAGAGCTTGCGCTGGACGGATTTGCTTTGCATAATCAGTATCGTTCCGACGCTTCACAACAGTAGTGTGCCTTGGCTTGAAACCACCCTTGCATTCTTTCTTCGTTTTAGTACGTCCGTTAGGGCTTTTCAATGCCAGTGTTTCTCTCACAGGTACCTTCGGTTTTGATTTGTTTGGCCCATTTGTTCCATCCACCTTTACCTTTGAATTTCGTGGCCTTCGTCGAGTCTTCTCCACCAGTACCGATTACTGCTGAACCCTTTTTCCAAACTAAAGTTAAGTGGCACATCTTGGTTCTCATAATGCATCACCCTTCTCTGCATATCGATCTTGATGTCATGGTCAACCAAGAAACCCACTCCCAATATAACTTCATCAACAATCTCCGCCACAACAAATTGGTGTACAACCATGACCTTCCCAATCAATACTTCACATCTCACTTCTCCCTGAACTTGGTTATACTCGCCAGTGACCGTACGCAACTTTGCTCCAGGTAACGGTTTTACTCTCCTGTTGACCAAGTCAGATCGGATCAAGGAATGAGATGCGCCCGTATCTACAGTCAGTACTCGTTCTTTGCCATCCACATTCCCTCTGACGGTAAGACTGCTCGATTTTCTACCAATTTGCGACACAGATATCACAGGGCATTCAACAGCTGGATCTAGCTCTCTACCTCTTACTCGCTCTTGCTCATCTCCTCCAGCTTTGCGATTACGGCCACCCACATTGTTGGAGTTATTGGGTCCGCTGCTGCAATGTCGTGATATGTGACCGGACTTCCCGCATTTGAAGCATTTGGTAATTTTTCACTCCGCTTTTGCGATCCTTTCAACGCCTCCAATATTGCGTCTACCCACTCTGGCCTTTCTACTTCCACACGACGTGCTTTGAAAACTGGCTTACTCAAAAGTGAGGCTGTTTCCTGAGTCAGTGCATGCGATACCGTTTCAGCAAACGTTAGCTTTGGATTCGCATATGTAGCCCGCTTCGTTTCCACGTCTCATATGCCATTTATGAAGCTCTGGATTTTTACCCTTTCAGTGTATTCCACGGGTGCGTCCGCATTTGCAAGATGAGCCAATCTTTCAATATCTGAAGCAAACTCCTGCAATATCTCATTCGCTCTTTGGTGGCGGTTTTGCAACTCAATTTGGAATATCTGTTTCCTATCCTCGATTCCATAACGTCTCTCGACAGCGGCCATCAGTGCTTCATAGTTGTTCAGCTCTCCTTCGGGAATCGTTTGTAGGATTTCGGCTGCTGGCCCTTTCAATGCCACGAACAGTGCAGCAACTTTATCTTCAGCATTTCAGTTGTTCGCTGCCGACGTCTTCTCAAATTGTAGCTTAAATACCTGGAATGGAACAGAACCATCAAACGTTGGGGATTTTACCTTCAGAGTAGACGTTGAAGTGATTGGACGGTTCAATTGTAACTCCTGAATCCGATCTTTCAAAGCATCCATCTTGGCCTCCACTTTATTTTGTCGTTCACTAACAGCCTCCAGCTGCGATGAGAATTTTGTTTCCTGTGCCTCCAGCTTTGTTGAGATACGTTCTTCTTGTGCTTCGAGCTGTAATGTTATGCGTGCCTCTTGTTCTTTTAATTGTTCTGCAATTTGTGACGCCATGTGTGTTTTCTGTTCTTCCAATTGTGATGCCATATTGGATGTTATCTGTGTCGACATTTCTGAAATGCGTGCCTCCTGTGATTCCAATTGTGATGACATGTTGGTAGATATTTGTGATGACATTTCGGACATTTGTGCCGATATTGCAGCCAATATCATGTTCAGGTCTGTGTTCGCCATTGTCTGCGGTGTTTCTTCCATTTTTGTTATTTCCTCGCCATCAAGATGAAAGTCATACTCTTCCACATCAATTCCTTCTAATTCCATTGCCTCTCGTAGTCGTGCCTGAAATTCGAGTTTAATGCCGGTTGTATTCAATCCACGGCTCTCCAACTCCTTCTTCAGTAGCGGGATCTTCAATTCACTTAACTTTGCCATGTCCAAGTTGTATTCGAAGTCTTCGCAATTTATTCAACAATTCCTCTTCTGACACCAATTGTAACGAATTTACTTGCAAATCCTCTTATTTGCAATCCTCTGCTAAGTTCGAATCACTAAACTGTTGAATAATGGAAAAATGGCCTTTATTAAAGTACTTCACAATAACACTTATACTTTGCTACTCGCTGGCTTAGTAACTAAACTGATTGATAACTCAAATTAAACTCTACTATTGGCCGCCAGATCGCGTTCTTAATCAATAACTGATTGAGTGCTCAACTCAAACTGAATTTCAGCGCCTCTACATCTGTCGCCTCTTATACTCTTTGGTTCCTATTTCGCATTTTTCTAAAATCTACTAGCATTGTCCATGAGCTCTCAAACTTCTCAGCTATAACTAAAATTGCACAATTTTATACATCTTTTAGGCGCTTCCAGAATCTACTAGTCCAGTAGCTCTCAAACTTCTCAGATATATGCATGTGTTAGGGCATTGACTCTCCGCTGCTCGTATACGTACATGGTACAATATATGTAGACGCAGTTATTATTTCGTTTATGTAGATATATAATGATTGAATTATGGATGTGCATTCACGTCACTGCTTAGCATCGGCTTAGAGACGATAGCATCGCTCAGTGCTGCTAACATTGGTTACAGTATTTATATGTGAGTACTACTTCGACTGATGACTACAACTGTGTGTGAGTTATACATATATCTCTTCGTTGTCGTGTATGTATGTGGGTAAATGATGATTAATGTGTTTATGTAGCTTGCTTTAAGGTTTTTGTTGTTGTGCATTTACTTAGTAACATCTTAGAGATGGGCACGTATGTGATTGTATTCACATGTTAAAGCCACATGTTAAATAAGCAGTAGGGTATTTTAATACTTTCAAAGTGCAATTACTTTTCCCACCCGTTGGTAAATTTTTACAGTTAAAAACTGCAATATAACAAATCAATAGGACACAAAATATGTTGGCAGGTATATTTCTTGAACAGTGAGAAAAATTGTGTATGTTAATGGCAAGGCGAAATAAATTTCAGTTGCCAAGTAAGTCTTGAGTTCCTTCTTGATGTTACAATAAAATAAATGTAAGGCGCGATAACCTCCGAAGAGATCTAAGGCCGAGCTTCTCTTCCAATTTGCGTCGTGCTCCTCTTGATTTTTCCCTACAAATTGGCCCGGACGGGACCTACATGTTTTATGCCGACTCCGAACGGCATCTGCAAGGCAGATGAGTTTTCACTGAGAGCTTTTCATGGCAGAAATACAATCGGAGCGCTTGCCAGACACTGCCGAGGGGCGACCCCGCTTAGAAAAATTTTCTTCTAATTGAAAAATCTTATTTCTAAAATTTTGATGTTGCTTTGCCCGGGAGTTGAACCCAGGGCATACGGTGTGATAGGCGGAGCACGCTACCATCACACCACGGTGGCCTTCTTGATGTTACTGACATGCATAAGATTGCGTTGAACGCATCTGTATGAAAAACTTCATTGTGTCTCGGCCATAAGTACCTATGTTTCATAAATTCTTGGAACATATAAAAAAGCATTTTAATATATATCTATATCCACCTTAGCTTAATTATCAATGGCTGTGTTTTTTTTCACATCTATAGACGTTTTACACTTAAACGTTATGGACTATGGACTGCTAAGCGTCAAACTGTAAACACATCTCTGAAATTGTTCCGCATAAAATTTGTACTACTAATTTCAATACGCATTATACTCAGATGTAACTGAAATATGTTTCCATGTTTCACCTCTACACTAATTCTATGTATCACCTCTTCAAATGGTGTGTGTCCACTATTCATCGCAACTGATTCAGCTATATGTTATACATTATGGGCACCAGAGGTTTGTGTCTCCGATTTTAGGTACACCCTGTTCTGTACCTACTTATTTAACCACTGCCGCTAGAGGGGTCTTCTAAGCATTATATAAGCGAGGATAAGGGTTTTTTTTACATAAATGTTTACAGGGTCTTAAGCTTACTTCAATAAAAAAGTAATCAAGTTAATTCATTCGAAATAAAATCGCTTTCAGCATTTATAACATTTTTACAAAGATGTATTTTTTATTAAGTAACAGTAATATACATAACATTTTTTTCAATATTTACAAAACAAATATAAGTTGCGATAAAATCTTCTAAAATCGAGTTCAAATGTTAGTACAGCTCTTCAAACTTCCTCTAAGTAATACAGTTAAAAGTTTAAGATATTTTGAAACGGTCTTTTGAGATTTTTTAGTATTTATATAAGAGTGATTCACACGTGGCTGGTTAATTCGTTAGTTGGTACTTAGGTTTTTATGTGTATTTTGTTTATACAAAATTTTAGATACACATACATATATGTATGTTTAGTTCACAAAAAAAAAGAGTAGATACAATTGCCAATTAAAGAACTGCGAGCCAGGTGTGAATCAGGCAAATATACATATGTTGTATTTATACACGTACCTATATGTAAGTATGCACATTAGAGCGGTGTAGGTACATTGCGAAATTCCAGCGAAAGTAATCTACCAAAATAAAATCATAACTTTCCGATTTGAACAAAATGAGGCAGAGAAATAAATTGTTTTCCATGTTAATTTTTGCTTTGAAAAATTTGAAAAATTTCTTATAGTGAGGCAAAGCTCAAGTTGTATGTCTTTTAATTCATACAAAACCTACCTAATTAAAATTATGAATACACCTTTGAATTCAGCCATTCCGCACTACTCTATTCTTAAAAACCGCGAAAAGCTATTTAAATGGCTTTTTTTTTAATATAATACCAATTTCGCACAGAGGCTTAATGAAATAATTAGTCAAGTTTTCTACATTAAAGCCCTAATTGAACTCAATCTTCCATACAAAATACAAATTTTTAATTATCTCATTATTGCATTATTGAATGCCTAATCGAGTGAAAAATCCAGTCGGTTTTACTTCTTGCTTCAAATTTTATTGTCAATGTCAACAAATGATATTCAAAAATAAATTATTTTCAATACATTACGAAAAATAGAAAAACTCGGAAAAATTCAAAAATTAATTTTCGCATTTGCTGCAAAAGGTAATATGGCTTTTTCGAAAATAGGTACATATTTGGATAGGTGCAACATCTATGGGTATTTGCGCATGCATTTTATTTTTTTTATTATTTTTTTTTAATGGACGTTGTGGCAGCGCGCTGCCCTCAAGTGGCCCAATGAAACCAGGCTAATCCTGTTCACGCGATCGATTTATATATATATATAATAACTTTTTTATTTTTTTTTATTTTGCCGAGTCTTTGATGGGCAGCGGTTTGTCAAGCGTCACGATCTGAGACTGCTCAGCTACAGAAGAAATTTCATCAGCCAAGCGTAATACTTAAAGAGAACAGAAGCAAACGTATTATACATTAATTTAGAGAGGTGAGAACAATCTTTTTATAGAAAAAAGGGAGTCCGAGATATCAAATATGTTTGAGTGAGTGTTATAATCTTGGCATAAACGCCGAAAAAGTTCATTTTGTTCGAAATTCGTTCTACATTTTTTCAGCAGAAGAGGTTTGAAGTGTCTCGATGTCCGAGGAACGCAAAAGTTCACTTTATTCAGAAGGAATGGGCTCGAAATTGATCCATTTAAAAGTTTTGTCATAAATATTACACCAAGCATTTCCCTTCGACTAGCAAGAGTTGGAAGATTGATAAGCTTTAATCGATTAGTATAAGGTGGAAGATTAGTTAACGAGTCCCATTGGAAATTTCTTAAGGCAAATAGTAAAAATTGTTTTTGTATTGATTCGAGACTGTCTGCATGGACTTGATAACGCAGATTCCAAATTATCGAGCCGTATTCTAATATTGGCCTAACTAATGTTGTAACAAGTAAGGAAGGTTAAGTTCGGGTGTAACCGAACATTACATACTCAGTTGAGAGCTATGGTGACAACATAAGGGAAAATAACCATGTAGGAAAATGAACCGAGGGAAACCCTGGAATGTGTATCAAATGAAAGGCGTTAAAGAGTATTTTATGAGGGAGTGGGCCATAGTTCTATAGGTGGATGCCATTTAGGGATATAGCCATAAAGGTGGATCAGAGTTGACTCTAGAATGCGTTTGTACGATATGGGTTTCAAATGAAAGGTGTTAATGAGTATTTTAAAAGGGAGTAATCCTTAGTTCCATAGGTGGACGCCATTTCGAGATATCGCCACAAAGGTGGACCAGGGGTGACCCTAGAATTTGTTTGTACAATATGGGTATCAAAAAAAAGGTGTTAATGAGTATTTTAAAAGGGAGTAATCCTTAGTTCCATAGGTGGACGCCGTTTCGAGATATCGCCATAAGGTGGACCAGGGGTGACCTTAGAATTTGTTTGTACAATATGGGCATCAAACGAAAGGTGTTAATGAGTATTTTAAAAAGGAGTGGGCTTTAGTTCTATAGGTGGACGCCGTTTCGAAATATCGCCCTAAAGGTGGACCAGGGGTGACTCTAGAATATGTTTGTACGATATGGGTATCAAATTAAAGGTATTAATAAGGGTTTTAAAAGGGAGTGGTGGTTGTTTGTATAGGTGGTCGCCTTTTCAAGATATCGCCATAAAGGTGGACCAGGGGTGACTATAGAACGCGTTTGCACGATATGGGTATCAAATGAAAGGTGCTAATGAGTATTTTAAAAGGGAGTAATCCTTAGTTCCATAGGTGGACGCGGTTTCGATATATCGCCATAAAGGTGGACCAGGGGTAACCCTAGAATTTGTTTGTACAATATGGGTATCAAAAGAAAGGTGTTTATGGATATTTTAAAAGGGAGTGGGCCTTCGTTCTATAGGTGTTCGCCTTTTCGAGATATCGCCATAAAGGTGGACCAGGGGTGACTTTAGAATATGTTTTTACGATATGGGTATCAAATGAAAGGTGTTAATGAGTATTTTAAAAGGGCGTGGGGCTTAGTTCTATAGGTGGACGCCTTTTCGAGATATCGCCATAAAGGTGGACCAGGGGTGACTCTAGAATGAGTTTGTACGATATGGGTATCAAATTAAAGGTATTAATGAGAGTTTTAAAAGGGAGTGGTGTGAAGGCGTTTTCCAGATATCGACCAAAATGTGGACCAGGGTGACCCAGAACATCATCTGTTGGATACAGCTAATTTATTTATATATGTAATACCTGCCAAGATTTTAAGGGTTTTTTATTTCGCCCTGTAGAAGTTTTTCATTTTCTTCTACTTAATATGGTAGGTGTCACAACCATTTTATAAAGTTTTTTCTAAAGTTATATTTCGCGTCAATAAAACAATCCAATTACCTTACCATGTTTCATGCTTTTTTTCGTATTTGGTATAGAATTATGGCATTTTTTCATTTTTCGTAATTTTCGATATCGAAAAAGTGGGCGTGGTCATAGTCGGATTTCGTTCATTTTTCATACCAAGATAAAGTGAGTTCAAGTAAGCACGTGAACTAAGTTCATTAAAGATATGTCGATTTTTGCCCAAGTTATCGTGTTAACGGCCATGCGGAAGGACAGACGGACGCCTGTGTATAAAAAACTGGGCGTGGCATCAACCGATTTCGCCCATTTTCACAGAAAACAGTCAATGTCATAAAATCTATGCCCCTACCAAATTTCAAAAGGATTGGTTAATTTTTGTTCGACTTATGGCGTTAAAAGTATCCTAGACAAATTAAATTAAAAAGGGCGGAGCCACGCCCATTTTGAAATTTTCTTTTATTTTTGTATTTTGTTGCACCATATCATTACTGGAGTTGAATATTGACATAATTTACTTATATACTGTAAAGATATTAAATTTTTTGTTAAAATTTTACTTAAAAAAAAATTTTTTTTTAAAAGTGGGCGTGGTCCTTCTCCGATTTTGCTATTTTTTATTAGGCGTACATATAGTAATAGAAGTAACGTTCCTGCCAAATTTCATCAAGATATCTTCAACGACTGCCAAATTACAGCTTGCAAAACTTTTAAATTACCTTTGTTTAAGGGGGTGGTAGGATAAGTTTACCTTACCTTTTTGGTATGTGGCTGTGGGTACGGCTGGGTTGAGGATGATGCGGTTGTAGATGGTGGTACCTGCTTTTCCTGGCGGGATATAACTGTGGTGGTGGTGGCGGTGTTTTGATGACGATGGTGGCGGTGGTTATATCTGCTGCTACCACCGGCAATATGCTTTGGTTATGATTTACTGGAGCGGTTGGTAACAATTTACTTTAATACTCGTTAGAAACGAGTTAGGTATTCACTCTTTGCACTGAACTTAGATTTCCAATTAAATAAAACGGCAACTGGGTTTTTTCAACTTTAAAGAATTATTTCTTTGAACTTAACTATTTCACAAAATTTTTGCTGGCACACCGAGATGTTAAAGAGTTTCGAATAAGTAAAAATAAAAAGAAATGTCAAAACAATAATAAATATATGTATGTGTAGATAGTCACATCTGTCAACCCATTGTTGGGGTTGCCAGAGAGGTGAAATACGCTGGCGTGTTAGCGTACAATACAAACGTCTCAAATACTTAAACGTTAATAAGGAATGTGTACGTAATATAGAATATACGTATTTGTACATGCAAATAATTCACGATGCATACTTATACGTAAAAGGTACATATGTAAAAAACTTCAATATAAAATTCAGCTAAATTCATTTAAATTCATGTTTAGGTTTTCTTAAGCCTAAGTTCTATTAAATAGAAGGGTTGGCTGTTGGCGACTACGACAGTCGCTCAAACATCGTCCCCGCCCTAGGCGCGTTCAGCGGCTAGAGCCTCTTGCAGCTCTTGAAGAGTCCGTAGCGCATCTCGTACGAGGAGGTCAGACACCTTTCCCCTGAAAGTGGCAGTTTGCAGCCCTTGAGCGGTGCACCGAACGGTGCGTCGAGCGGCAGTAGATGCTGGCGGTTGTGCTTCGGTAGCTGGACGAGACCGAGAGATAGCTGGGCGAGAACGGGGTCGCACGGTGGGGGCCGAGGGTACCTGAGGTGGTACTACTTGGCGACCAGGCCGGGGTGCCTGGGTATGACGTGGGATGCTCGGGGTTGCATCCCGTCGATGTAGCAGAGAGTGATGTCGTAAGCCGCAAGTTCGGCAGCGATCATGTGAGCTGCATTCATCTGTGGCGTGCGATAGCGCTAAGCAATTTAGGCAGAATTTATGCGCCTCACATGATCGCTGCCGAACTTGCGGCTTACGACATCACTCTCTGCTACATCGACGGGATGCAACCCCGAGCATCCCACGTCATACCCAGGCACCCCGGCCTGGTCGCCAAGTAGTACCACCTCAGGTACCCTCGGCCCCCACCGTGCGACCCCGTTCTCGCCCAGCTATCTCTCGGTCTCGTCCAGCTACCGAAGCACAACCGCCAGCATCTACTGCCGCTCGACGCACCGTTCGGTGCACCGCTCAAGGGCTGCAAACTGCCACTTTCAGGGGAAAGGTGTCTGACCTCCTCGTACGAGATGCGCTACGGACTCTTCAAGAGCTGCAAGAGGCTCTAGCCGCTGAACGCGCCTAGGGCGGGGACGATGTTTGAGCGACTGTCGTAGTCGCCAACAGCCAACCCTTCTATTTAATAGAAATTAGGCTTAAGAAAACCTAAACATGAATTTAAATGAATTTAGCTGAATTTTATATTGAAGTTTTTTACATATGTACCTTTTACGTATAAGTACGCATCTGAATTATTTGCACGTACAAATACGTATATTCTATATTACGTACATATTCTATTAAACTTAAGTATTTGAGACGTTTGTATTGTACGCTAACACGCCAGCGTATTTCACCTCTCTGGCAACCCCAACAATGGGTTGACAGATGTGACTATGTACTACATACATATATTTATTATTGTTTTGACATTTCTTTTTATTTTTACTATATTCGAAACTCTTTAACATCTCGGTGTGCCAGCAAAAATTTTGTGAAATAGTTAAGTTCAAAGAAATAATTCTTTAAAGTTGAAAAAACCCAGTTGCCGTTTTATTTAATTGGAAATCTAAGTTCAGTGCAAAGAGTGAATACCTAACTCGTTTCTAACGAGTATTAAAGTAAATTGTTACCAACCGCTCCAGTAAATCATAACCAAAGCATATTGCCGGTGGTAGCAGCAGATATAACCACCGCCACCATCGTCATCAAAACACCGCACCACCACCACAGTTATATCCCGCCAGGAAAAGCAGGTACCACCATCTACAACCGCATCATCGTCAACCCAGCCGTACCCACAGCCACATACCAAAAAGGTAAGGTAAATTTATCCTACCACCCCCTTAAACAGTGGTCCTTCGAGCCGGATGAACCAGCGACCACGCCCATTGTCCAAAATTGTACTAATTTTCTATTCTGCGTCATAAGTTCAACTCATCTACCAAGTTTCGTCGCTTTAGCTGTCTTTTGTAATGATTATCGCACTTTTTCGGTTTTTCGAAATTTTCGATATCGAAAAAGTGGGCGTGGTTATAGTCCGATATCGTTCATTTTAAATAGCGATCTGAGATGTGTACTCAGGAACCTGCATACCAAATTTCATCAAGATACCTCAAAATTTACTCAAGTTTATCGTGTTAACGGACGGACGGACGGACGACGGACGGACATGGCTCAATCAAATTTTTTTTCGATCCTGATTATTTTGATATATAGAAGTCTATATCTATCTCGATTCCTTTATATATGTACAACCAACCGTTATCCAATCAAACTTAATATACTCTGTGAGCTCTGCTCAACTGAGTATAAAAAGTGCTTTAGTTATGTAAGGGTCGTTAAATTCTTTTGACCACCGTTTAACAAATGCAAAAACACCTTTGCCTTTATTCACTGTAGCATTAATATGAAGATTGAAACTAAGTTTGGAATCCATCATGACTCCCAAGTCAATAAAATTATTTACAGTTTCTAGACTATAGTTGATAATTGTATATGAAGCTGGTGGCGAAACTCTCCGAGAAAAACACATGAATTTACATTTTTTGAGATTGAGCGGCATATAATTTACATTGCACCAGGTAACCAAGTGATTTAAATCCATTTGAAACAAGGAATGTTCCTCAACCGAGGCACATGATTTGAAAAGTTTTCACATCGTCTGCGTACATCAAGATTTTTGAGTATTTAATTGTACCAGATATTTATGAACAACAAGAAAAGAATCGGACCAAGATGGCTGCCCTGAGGAACACCAGAAGAAACATTGATGACCCCAGAAAGTGTATTTTTAAAGATTACTTTTTGCGTACGATAACCAAGATACGAAGAAATCCAACATATAAGACGGGGTTGAAAACCGAGTTGACTGAGCTTATGAATAAGTAATGGGTGTGATACTTTGTCGAAAGCTTTACTAAAATCGGTGTAAATTACATCAGTGTGAAGGCCTTTTCTAAATCCATTAGAAACGTGGGTGGTAAATTCTAGTAAATTGGTGATAGGTGATTTGCCCTTACAGAACCCATGCTGCGAGCTTGCAATTATGGGGGAAATAGAGAATGTTAGGTGGTGGGTAACAATAGCCTCAAATAACTTTGGGATAGCGGATAACTTTGCTATGCCCCGGTAGTTTTCTATTGAAGACCTGCTTCCATTTTTATGAAGCGGAATAAGAAAAGATTCCTTCCATATTGTTGGGAAAACGCCATAAATTAAAGATAAATTAAATAAATCTGTTAGCGGCTGATAGATGTTTGCAGCACATTTTTTAAGAAAGTGTGTCGGGATCCTGTCGGGGCCGTATGAATATGATACTTTTAAAGTTTTTAAATAAGATAATACATCTTCTGAAGATATAAATGGAGCTCTGATTGAATAACATGAATCAATATGGTATGGGTATTCATTGGGTGAAACGTTGGTCTCAATAGAGTAATTTGATTTGAAAAATTCCGCAAAGAAGTCGGCGATCTCTTGATCATCGCTGGAAATATTATCTTGGAATTTTATGGATGATGGAAACCCTTTCACCCTGAGTTTAGAGTTTACGAATCCGTAAAATGCCTTCGGGTTGCAAGTTATATTTCTTTTCATTTTATAATAGATAAGCTTTGTAACACTTTTGGTTCATTGAAAATACTTGCAGCGTAGAATCGAGTACTGTAAATAATGGTTATGTAAACCCGTCTTTTTGAACAACTTGAAAGATCGAGACTTTTTATTCTTTAAAATTTTCAGCTCTTTAGTGAACCATGGCTTGTATCGGAATGTACACAAATCCGCTTAGGTACGTATTTTTCAAAAAGACAGTAAATGGTATTGTAAAAGTGAGAAACGCTTTGCTCCACATCAGCATTAAATATTTGCCACACTATTCGAGATAGATCACGATTTAATTTTTTAAAATTGGCCTTCGCAAAGTCGAAGCGATAACTGGAGTTGTATCGTTTATTTCCGCTGTTACAAGCATAATTTACAACTTCGTAAACTATTTTGAGGGAAGGGTGGTAAGCATCTTCAGGTTCAATAATGGGTTCGCATCGACTAATGGAATATTTAGATTCATCATCCACAAAGGCTAAATCTAACACTCTTCCGAATTTATTCGATTGGATGTTGATTTGTCGAAGGCACAGCTCAGACATTCCTTCTAGAAATTCATTGTTGGAAGACTTTGACGAAACTGGTACGATTTTAAAGTCAGAGATGCACCATGATATGTGTGGCATATTGAAGTCACCCAAGACAATAATAGAATCGGAAGGCTTTAGCATCGAATTAACAGTTCTTAGCAAGGAAATGTGATGCATATAAACGGACAGTTCAGAAGATGGCGGGATATAACAGATGGCCAAATAAATGTGGAAATTTGCTAGTTGTGTGCGTATGCACAAGAACTCAGTTGTATCGGTGGCGGTTACGCAAATCTCTTCAGATGGTATTGAAGAGTGTACAGCAAGCAGAACTCCACCTCCAACGCTGTTCAGGCGGTCATTTCGATATATCTGGGAGTCATTACAGAGGATCTCTGAGTTAAAAACATGAGGTTTCAGCCAGGTTTCGGTTAAAGCAATTATATCGTAGCTTGAGTTAAATGACTTTAAAAACAGTTCTGTTAACTTGGTGTTTAAGCCTCTAACATTTTGGTAAAGTATATCTAAAGCAGAATTTTCGTTCAGTTTTTTGACTCAGTGTTATTAACAGGGATCTTTGCTAAGTTTGGAACACTCTTATTACGCCTATATTCAAATTCCCGCACAAGTGCCCCAGATGGCCAAAAATCGTTACTCAAGATAGTGTCAAAATGGTCAATAGGTACATCTAATCTAAAGGAAGATACGCTTCTTTCATAACTAAAATTAAATTTCCGAATTGTTACGTCATGTGTTTTCCTTTTTGAGAAGATATACGATTTCAGATCCTCCTCAGTAGTATCCCTCTCGAATCTTGACACGAATATCGATTTTTTAGGAGGGACTACAACCAACTTCCTAGTTCCAGGCTCAGTCGCCTGAGAACGGTTTGCAGGTTCAATTTTTTTCTAGCTGCTAGTTTTGTTGGAGGTGCCTTTGATGTTGAAGACTCTACTGTAAGAGGACTTGGAGATGCTAAGTTTATTAATTCTATCGTGCTGGGTGTAGGAACGATTGGGTTCTGGGTGTTTTGAACGGGGTCTAGGGTCAGTACGCCAGCCGAGACATCAGTTCGTTTTCGTTTGCTGTCACGACTGTCGCTGTTAGCATTAGCAGCTGAATCGGTAATACATTTGAAAGTTTTAAACAAGTTTCCATAATACTTGAATTTATCCCCTAATGTAGAAAGTTCCTTACCGATTTCGGAGAATGCGTTTCGGGTATGTTTGAAAAGCTTAAAAAGATCCACTTCCGTGGATCTGCATTTCAGGCACGACCAACGCACACCCTTGTTATCGTTGATCGCATCACACACCCTTGCTGTCAAACTAGCGCACTTCATATGAGCAAGCTCATCACAAAGCCAGCACGACACGAAACGCTCGGTATCACCTTTCAATTGGCAGTTAACAAAATTGCAAGACATTGTAAGTTAAAGTAAAATTGACTAAACAGACGGAGGGCAGTGAAAGTAGTTTGGAGATCACAGTAAGAAAATCACTGTTTGAGCAGTTTGAAGATCACTGTATGAGCAGTTTAAGATCGCTATTAACTAACGCTTAACAACACACAATGCAAACAGCTGTGGCAATTGAAAACTGAAAATAAATTAATGCCAATCAAATGCAACAACAAATATGCAAAGTGACTCGGCAAATATGTATGTATGTATGGATGTACACACTTTATCAATTATTTTTAAGATACAATTTATTTTAGTAAAGAAAAGCAGAACTTTAAATTGCTGAATGCAGTACACAACGTGTTTAAACTTATTTTTAGCACAATAATTATTTAAACAAACAAATTTTTTGATTTATGATAAAATAAGGCACAGTAGAAATCAAAACACAACTTCACAGCTTGACGTTCGCACTTTTTGATTGTATTTATAGTTAAGGAAACGGCTGCTTTCATTTTAACAATTTTTTGTAAAAACGAAATATTTTTTTGGGGCTGCTTACAGATGTTCGCTTAATGAAGCAAATGGCCCTGTATGAAAACGGAAATTTAATTATTTCATTAAATAGAATTGTGATTCGATTAAGTTTCTGTATGAAAACGGTATTAAAAGAGGTATCACTTAAACCAAGGTATTTTTTATGATATACTTGGGCCGTAAGCCCGGGTTTTTGCTAATTTTAGTTAACTAGAGTTTAAACCAACTCTTTTGTCTTATTTAACGGTAATAAGCAGTAAAATTTTAGGTAAACGGCTACAGTGGCAAAGTTAAATTGAGATAAACTTTAACAACAGCAGCAATTCGCACGGGAAAGGTGAGCCCAAGCATCAAAAATGCCAAGGCTAAAAATCAAGCCCAGTTTAGCTGTAGCTTGCACGCGCACTGAAAAGCCGGACACAAGTGTTTATGCAGAAAAATTAAAAAAAATTAGTGGGAGCACTTATGCCATAATCGTTCTTTTCCAGTTGCAGACTCTGTTGAGTTTCAATCCTTGATAATGTCTCGAAAATTTGGCTGCTTCAAAAATTTAATCGGCTTTCAATTTTACTAGAGGGCGGGCGGGTTAACTTCTTTACTCGTTTTTCGTAAAATGCGAGTCTGATTGCAACGTTGCCGAAAACAATGGCCCTATTCAAATAATAAACCACACTAATGTGCATACATATTTTCAAAAATATGTATTTTATCTACATAAGTATGTATAAACTCTAAATACAGCACATAAACTCATAGCAAAAAATAGAACGATGGCATACCTATAAAATATTAAAATTACATACATATGTAAGTAACTACATATCTATTTAAAAAGTTAGTTGAAAAAGAATGGATAGAAAAACTTTACAGTATTGTTATATTTTGGATGTGAGTTGATTATACATGCGTGCAGATTCAGTTGGCAACAGTTTATTTCTCTAATTAGTATTTTACCTCAGGCTCATCGATGTTGCGCTTTATTTCATTTTCATCCGATTTTTTCTCTAGTGGCTCTCGACGCTCATCAGATTCATTATCGTAGCCATTTTTGTTTGGCGCTGATGTTACTGGATTTGATGATTTTGGAGCAGTTACTGTTGTTTCGCCGATATCTTCACCCGACTCAACTGGACGTATGTTCACTAAACGCACCTTAAAAAGGCTGTCCTCATCACCGAACACCGTCTTGTTCACTTCAATTTTATGGCCGTTGACAATCTTTAAAGGAAATATTGTATTGTTCTGAACACATGCCTTAAATTTTAGTTGGTATTACCTTTACAGTAGAGGTTGTATTGCCCTTGGAAGGATCAAATGAGGACAGAGGATCGTCACTAGCCAAGCTTGACGTCAAAAGCTGATCACGCATACGTTTAAATATATCTGCAAAAAATATTTGTATGTAAATACATATGTAAGTACTAAATATATCGGAAGTTCACACGAGTGCGGTAGTAGTTGTATAGTCCTAAAGGCCCTGTTACATGAGCAGTTTTTCATATAGATGCATTTAATGGCCGGGACACAATGACATTTTTCATATAGATGCGTTTAACACAAGCTTATGCATTCCAATAACATCGCCACAATCAACCAAGATGTTGCGTTTGTAAATATGAAGGAACTTCAGACTTGGCAACTGTAGTTTATTACGCCTTGACCATTCACATACAAAATTCGCGAAGCACTGTTGTAAACATTATCCCTATACAACAAAAATACTTGCTAACATATTTTGTGTCGTATTCGATTGTTATATTGCAGTTTTCAATTGCGAAATATGTTAGAAATTTTACCAACCAGTAGGAAAAATAATTTCACTTGCAAAGTGTGCTAACACCATTAGCCAAAGCAAATATCAAATTCTTCTTCTTATGATTTGTTTGAACCAAAATTGGGGAGTTGGCTACTTTTCAATATCAGATGGCGCCAGCGTCACTCATTCTACCGTTCTCCATAAAAATACGTGCAATCTACTCATAATGCATAAGCATGTGTTAAACTCATCTATATGAAAAACTGTTTATGTGTCGGACCTATACTCAATCTTATGCATTATGTGTAGACTGCAAATTTTTTTGCAAGCACAGAATAAGAAGAAAAATTTGACAATTGCTTTGGCTAATGGGATGGCATACTTTGCACGTGAATTATTTTTCCCACTCGTTGGTAATTTTTCTAACATTTTTCGCAATTAAAAACTGCAATATAACAAACGAATTCGACACAAAATATGTTAGCAAGTATTTTTATTGTATAGGGAGAATATTTATAACTGTGCTTCGCGAAATTTTGTATGTGAATGAGCAAGACGACATAACTTCAATTGTCAAATCTGAAGTTCCTTCATATTTATAAACTCAACATCTTGGTTGATTGTGGCGATGTTACAGGAATGCATAAGCTTGTGTTAAACGCATCTATATGCAAAATTTCATTGTGTCACCGCCTTTAGTTGTCGCTGAGCATTTGGCGCAGAAACATCGATTGTGTTCGTTGCTCGCTATGCTTACGAATGTTATTAGCAAGCAAAAAGCAAAGATCATTTGTTAGTTTTTTCAATGCGCACAGGCGAAAAATATTTAATGTTGACCAACCCTTTTGCGCAAATACAATGTTTTTAATTGTATAAACCTTTTGCTTGCCATTGTGCGCATTATAAATATAATAACAAACGATATTTGCTTGTTGCTTGCTAATAACCGAATGAAACCCGATGCATCAAGTGATGTGCGCGATTATCGCGCTCTCACTAACACATCTGCATTTTGATTTTGTCGATGCCTGCTCTACATCTAAAGCGGCAGTTACCCACCGACGTGTGCCGTACATACGGACCATTTTGAATGATAACTAAGTGTGATATCTTCTGCATAGACGTCAAAATTCCAAAATGATTGGATCACCTGATTTGTGATTGATTATCGCTATCTCATTCTGCATCCCTTTCTATCCCCCCCTGAAGATATGCGCCGCCATATTGAACACCCTGCCAAAACGCTAAAAAGTAGCCATATTGAACATCCTGTCAGGCAGTTGACAGATAAGATATCACACTTAGTTATCATTCACAACGATACGGACGTTTGTCGTACGAAACACGTTTGACCGAACCCTCAAACCCGTAGGAATCAATGTGTGCGTCTGTGTACATGTACATAACATATTTGTGTGTGTATTGTTTATAGGTCCGACACATAAGCAGTTTTTCATATAGATGAGTTAACACATGCTTATGCATGATGAGTAGATTGCACGTATTTTTATGGAGAACGGTAGAATGAGCGACACTGGCGCCATCTGATATTGAAAAGTAGCCAACTCCCCAATTTTGTTCCAAGCAAATCATAAGAAGAAGGATTTGACATTTGCAAGTGAAATTATTTTTCCTACTGGTTGGTAAAATTTCTAACATTTTTCGCAATTGAAAATTGCAATATAACGATCGAATACGACACAAATATGTTAGCAAGTATTTTTGTTGTATGGAAAGAATGTTTACAACAGTGCTTCGCGAAATTTTGTATGTGAATGGGCAAGGCGTAATAAACTGCAATTGCCAAGTCTGAAGTTCCTTCATATTTACAAACGCAACATCTTGGTTGATTGTAACGATGTTATTGGAATGCATAAGCTTGTGTTAAACGCATCTATATGAAAAATGTCATTGTGTCACCGCCTTTACAGCAAAGCAC
The DNA here is from genome assembly GCA_029619165.1 of Eurosta solidaginis. Taxonomy (NCBI): domain Eukaryota; kingdom Metazoa; phylum Arthropoda; class Insecta; order Diptera; family Tephritidae; genus Eurosta; species Eurosta solidaginis. The sequence goes on from JARSSU010039139.1 coordinate 25,340, forward strand.
TGTTGCCATTGACCAGTTTGCATGGGGTCACCCATAACTTTATAAATCTTTTGTGGCTCCTTGCTGCTCACGCCCAAGGGCGTCCCGTAGTCTACGCCTAAGCGCACTACCTTCCAGCAGCCTCGCTGCTCAGCAAGCCACAACAAGTACCCGCTGCTGCTCGCGCCCCACGGCGCCAACAACTCAAACAGCTGATACCACTCATAACTACTACCTTCGTAGTAGAGCTGGTAGCAATGCTGAGCATCAGCCCCTGCCCCCGTCTTCTTCTCCCCCCTCTTTTCTGGCAGCAATCGTGCAGGTCAGGGAAACATACTCTTAGTCCCTACCTCCGTTTGCACCGTCTGCCAGCACAGAATATATAGGTTTGCGACATCCGCTCAATGCAGCTCCTGCCTTGGGTGGTGCCACTTTCCTAGATGTTCTGGTCTCCGCTACGGCAACCCCTCGACGGGTTTCATCGCGCCATGTTGCCAGGTCGCAAACCCAAATCATCCGGGTACCCCAATGCTTCCCAAGGGCGCCCAGTCCCAAGGCCACAACAGCAATTGCGTCCTGGCCCTTCCACAACCTAGGCGTAGTCACCCGTCACTTACCCCTAGAGCGTCACCCTCATGCACTTCAGAATTCTGCAATTAAACTGTAATGGACTAACTGGGAAGATTGCGGAGATAGTCGATTTCATGAAGCGGCACAACATCCGCATTTCTGCGATTCAAGAGACTAAACTCACAGCAAGATCTGCATTGCAGACCTGCTCTGGGTATAATGTCCACAGGAAGGACCGCGAGAGCGGAAATGGAGGCGGCCTCGCGTTTATTATACACCACTCTGTGCAATATCATATATTTGATCCTGGCATCGACCGCAGGGACAATGTCTTAGAACGTCAAGGCCTATCTGTCCGGTCAGGCGATGCAAATCTAGAAATCATCAACATCTACATCCCTCCTGTCACCTGTTGCCCCAGTGGATACCGCCCTAATATCGAGGCCTTACTCACTGGCAACAATCGCATTATCTTAGGCGATTTCAATGCCCATCACGACCTATGGCATTCAAACTTGCGGGCGGACAGTAGGGGTGAGATGTTGGCGGATCAAATAGAAGAAACGACGTTCTGCACAATAAACGGAGACGCCCCCACACGTATGGTAGGAAGCTGTCATAGCTCGCCAGATATCTCAATCGTGAGCGCAGAACTCGTAAACTGCGTCAACTGGCAGCCGATGGTAACATTGGCATCCGACCACCTGCCCATACTTATTTCGTTCGAGCGTACCGCCGACTTCATCTTCACCGAAAAACGCACTTTCATAAACTTCAAAAAAGGAAAGTGGGAAGAATATAAATCTGCAACAGACAGCAGCTTTGCTGCCCTCCCTATCCCGACTGATGCCCGCCAAGGGGAGCGTGCCTTCCGTAAGGTCATTGAATCCGCCTCGGCACATTTCATTCCCGCCGGGAGAATTCCCGAAATCCGGCCCCACTTCCCGGCGGAGGCCGCGAGCTTAGCGAGGGAACGCGACCTTATAAGACAGCTTGATCCAGGCGACCCCCAAATAAGGGATATAAACCAACGCATCAGATTGCTTGTGGACGAACACAAGCGGGCGAAATGGGAAGAGCACCTAAAAGGTTGTAACCTCTCTACCGGTGTAGGTAAACTTTGGTCCACCGTAAAGTCCCTATCGAATCCGACTAAGCACAAAGACAAAGTTTCCATCGCCTTTGGCGATAAGGTGCTGTCGGATGCGAAAAAATGCGCGAGCGCTTCTGCCGACGATATATAATGCATCCTACGGTCGACAAAGATAGACGGAGGGCCAATAGACACGCACATAAACACAAATTCAGCGCGTCATCAATCACCATCACCGCTAGAGAGGTTGAGGACGCCACTGGTCGCGCTAAACCATCCAAAGCAGTGGGCCCAGACGGCATAGCCATGCCGATGCTTAAAAACCTAGGGAAAGAGGGTTTCAAATATTTAGCGCATGTCTTCAACCTGTCTCTTTCCACCTTTGCCATACCCGAGAAATGGAAAATGGCCAAGGTGGTCCCGCTACTAAAGCCTGGGAAACCAGCTAACGTAGGTGAGTCATATCGTCCGATATCTCTCCTATCGCCAGTGGCAAAGACGCTTTAAGCCATTTTGCTCCCTTATTTCCAAGCACATTTGCAGCTAGCCCCTCATCAGCATGGCTTCAGAAAACTCCATAGCACTACCTCCGCGCTAAATGTCATTGGCACCCAGATAAATTGCGGTTTGAATCAATACCCCCACCATAGAACAGTACTCGTAGCGCTAGACCTATCAAAAGCCTTTGATACGGTCAACCATGGCTCATTACTGCAAGACCTGGAAGGGTCTACCCTTCCCCCATGTTTTAAAAAGGTGGACCGCAAATTATCTGGGTGGTCGGCAGCATCGGTGCAATTCAGAAACGAAACATCAAAACCAAGGAGAATGAAACAAGGGGTGCCACAGGGTGTGTTCTATCCCCACTTTTGTTTAATTTCTACATATCTAAGCTACCTTCACCACCGGAAGGAGTCACAATCGTTTCCTACGCCGAAGACTGTACACAGGCCCAGAGATCGATGACTATGCAATAAAATAAACGGCTATCTCCCTGATCTCTCCAGTTTTTTCGCCTCGCGAAACCTGGCATTGTCACCGACTAAATCTTCCGCGACCTTATTTACAACATGGACGCCCCAAATGTCGACCATATTGAACATCCACGTCGATGGCACTACGCTACCGACTGTCCTACACCCCAAAATCTTGGGTGTCACGTTTGATCAGTATCTACATTTTAGTGCGCACGCAACCGCAATTGCTCCGAGAATTCAGAGCCGTAATAAAATCCTCAATCCCTTGCTGGCAGTACCTGGAGAAAAGATAAGAAACGCTCATGACCACATACAAAGCAATTAGCCAGCCGATTACGTGCTACGTGTTACCCATATGGTCGCCAAGCCTAAAAACTACCCACTGGAAGAAACTACAGGCCTGCCAAAATACTGCTCTCAGAATCGCCACGGGCTGTCTTCTTATGTCCCCAGAACACCATCTGCATAATGAGGCGAGAATACTCCCCATCAGGAGAGAAATGAGATGCTGACCAAACAGTTTCTGTTGAATAGCCAGAACCTGGGCATCCCAACAGACATCTGATTGCGAACCAGCACCGCCTAGGGCCTAAGGAGTCATCTCCGTAAGCATTTTGAGGAAATACGGCACCTGAGAACCCAGCCGTATGAAGCGAAAAAAGCACAAGCAGGTCCTTGTGAACTCCATAGACAGGCGTCGGACCTTTATGTCGGGAATTGCCCGGTGAATCCAGTACTTGAAGAAAAATATCCAGAACTCGCGGAAGAGGAACGCATACTCCCCAGGGAAACGGGTGTCACTCTTGCTCAACTTCGTTCTGGATACTGTAACAGGTTAAACTCTTACCTATCCAGAATCAAACCCTGACATACAAAATGTATGCCCCGCTTGCAATGTGTCCCCACATGACACCAACCATCTCTTTAATTGTAATGTGGAACCAACGCCTCTAACACCCTTTCCTTATGGTCTACCCCTGTTGAAACGGCAAGTTTCCTTGGACTCCCGTTAGAGGATATTGATGACAATTTGTGATAGGTCGCGGCTATTAGGTGGGGCGAGCATTGCTACAAACAACAACAACACACCAGTTTGCATGCATGCTTATGCAAACATCAACTTTTGGAATTAAAATTTTTCATGGTGCAATGGCAGAAACAATACTGAATAAGAATTTCTAGTTCATTTATTGTGTAACCTCAAATTTATATATAACTAGCAGACCCGGCAGACGTTGTTCTGCCCTAAATTTGGTCTATCTGCATACATTTTAATAAGCTTTTTCCGTCTAACTCTGCCTCGCCCCTCTACACTTTTTCCTAATCTTTGTATTCACTCCTCCCTCCGTATTTTTCGCTCCATCTATCTCCATCTTCGTCTCATTCTATCTCTTTCTCAGTCTCCTTCTCTCTTTTCTCTTCTGTCAAGTTTTTCTCATTCTTCTTCATATCTTATTGCCAGTCCCAGAGGGTGGTATGCATTTTGTTCCAGTCCCATTCCGAGTCTCAGTCCCAGTCTTAGTCTCAGTCCCAGTCCTAGTCCTAATCACAGTCTTTGTCTACTTCCCGGAAAAAAGCATCGTAAATACTAATATAGGCAAATTTATATACCAAATTTCAGGCAAATCGAATAGGACGTATGTAATAGGTATGTGGGTATTATTAATTCATGTCTTTATTTCGGCTTCGCATGCATATTTATCATTTTGCCAGGTTGATGCGACTAAATCGAATATCACAATGAAATTACTTTAAAGCTCTCAGCAACAGCTTTCATTTGATATCCATATACACACACATTCTAGGGTATCCGGGTCCATGTTTTGGCCTATATCTCGAGACCCTAGTCACCCAGCGGCGATAAACCTTACTCTGTACTAAAGCACATCACCAGCTTCAAATTTGATACCCATAATGTAAAACACATCCTAGTGTTACCCTGATCCACGTTTTGGCCTATATCTCGAGACCCTAGTCACCGTAGGCTATGAAACTTACTCTGTACTAAAGCTCTCATACTACCAGCTTAATTTTGATACCCATAGTGTATAAACACATTCTAGGTGTGTCCGGGTCCACGTTTTGGCCTATATCTCGTGACCCTAGTCACCATAGGTTGAAAACTAACCCTGTACTAAAGCACTCACATCTACAGCTTTCATTTGTGATATCCATATTGTATATAGCACATTCTAGGTGTGTCCGGTCTCCGTTTTGGCCTCTATCTCGAGACCCTAGTCACCCACGCGGTACGAAATACCAGTATGTCCT
>JARSSU010039140.1:0-29743 GCA_029619165.1 Eurosta solidaginis
CGGTTGAGAGTACCCGGGCACATAGCACACTCAGTTTCCCCTTACCTTTCAGAGCACATGGCGCTTAACCGTCTAAACGGTTATGGCCGTCCAAACAAGGCGCGCCAGTTCGCTCCTTCGCTCCCCAACCGCGGCCAATTGGTCACACCAAGGGAGTTAAATCGTTTTACAACTTGGTCCTTCCAACGGAGTGGGGCCGCCCTCTACTCTGCTTCCATAGGCGGGTTCCGATAGAAACACTTTCTGGCCGGAGCTCATCTTTCATTCGCATAACATGGCCTAGCCAGCGCAGCCGCTGCGTTTTAATTCGCTTGGACTATGTGATGTCTGGTATGCTCGTACAGCTCATCATAAATCTTCTTCGGTACTCGCATCGCCAAGCGTAGAGGTCCATAAATCTTTCGAAGACTTTCTCTCGAACACTCGCAAAGCCGCTTATCTGCTGTTGTCATGGTCCATGCTTCTGCCCATATAGCAGGACGGGTACGATAAGTGACTTGTAGAGTATGATTTCGTCGCGAGAGAGGACTTTACTTTAGCCATAGTAGTAGCATTTATTGGCAAGATGATTCTCGCTGGATTTCAGTGCTGATGTTGTTAGCTAGTGTTGATGCTGGTTCCCAAATAAACGAGTCTTTATATTTCGAAATTATGGCTGCCAACAGTAGCGTGGTTGCCAAGGCGCATATGCGCTGACTCTTTGCTCGATGACAGAAGGTACTTCGTTTTGTCCTCATTCACCATCAAACCCATCTTACCGCTTCTTTTTCACGTTTGGAGTAAGCAGAACTAACGCGCGGGTGTTCAGGCCGTATGATATCAATGTCATCAGCATACGCCAGCAATTGCACGCTTTTATAGAATATTGTTCAGTGCGGTTAAGTTCTGCAGCTAGTATAAACTTTCTCAGCATCTCAATGTAAAGAAATCGCCACGATAGGGAGGTCACACTGTCTGAAACGTCGTTTAGTTTCGAACGCTCGGGAGTCCTTCCAATTCTGCCTGAGTGATGGTCGTGTCTCACGTCATTTGGCACAGCCGTATAAGTTTTGCTGTTGAAACCAAATTCCTAGACATAGCGGCATATAGGCAGCTCCTTTCGTGCTGTCGAAGGCGGCTTTAAAGTCGACGAAGAGGTGATGTGTGTCGATTCTCTTTTCACGGGTGTTTTTTCCAAGATCTGGCGCATTGTGAAATCTGGTCGATGGTAGATTTACCAGGTCTCAAGCCGCACTGATAGGTCTAATCAGCCGGTTCGCGGTGGGCTTCAATCTCTTCGCAGCGCCTCACTGATTCAGACCTTATATGCGATATTAGAGGCTGTTCCGCGATAGTCGTGCAGTTTGCAGTATCCCCTCTTCTGTGGGACTGGTGCAAAGAACACTTAGATTCCATCGTCGGGCATGCTTTCGTCGCCCATATTTAGCTAAGAAGCTGCTGCATGCGCCTTACAAACTCCTCGCCGCCGAACTTGAAAGCTCCGCAGGCAATCCATCAGCGCCCACGGCCTTGTTGTTTTCAATCTGGTTATTGCTATTCTAACTTTCGTCATAATCGGGCGGGGGGACATATATTCCATCATCATCGATTGCGGGTGAATTGCTGTCTCCATTTAGGAGAGCAGGAGAGTGTTCCCTCCGTCAATCTAAGCACTCTCTGGACATCAGTTACAAGGGTCGCCGTTGTCATTCCTACAGGAGTTTGACCGGTTTAAAACCTTCGTCTGTTCGCCGATTTTTTGGTAGAATTGTCTGGGCGTTATTCCTGGTGGCTAGCAGCTCAAAGCTACAGCACTCACGCCAGCGCAAATATATAGCTTCTCCAAACCCAATTGTCAACCTCACCAATCCGTGGCGAATCCTGTTACATTAAAAGCCGAGGCTCTGGCGACCTCGAAATTATCATGGATCTAGAAGTTGGGAGGGCGGGATAGCCTAGAAGGTCGTATGTGGTCATAACAAATCGTTCCTGAGATGGTCGGGCTTGGTACCGAAACTTACCGGATCTGCATCCGGCAAAGAAGCATCAACATCGATAACACTCCCCAAGGCCTTCGGGTAGTGTCCTTATCGCTACAACAACAACAACAACAACTAGCAGCCTACCGTACTACTGCTATACGAATAGCATGTGCTTGTCGGACGGTGTCAGATGACGCGATCCTCGTTTTATCTCGAAAAGACCCAGCAGATCTACTGTCAAGTAAAATTTGTATTGCATTGGAATCGGCCGACCATCTGAAGATGCCACGAAAAGCGCAAGTTCACAAAAATTAGTTACGTGGCAAGAAAGGTGGGGAGAATTGACGAAATGGCGCTGGATATTCACGTTAGTTTGGAATATACTAGAATGGTACGAGCAAAAAAGCACGACTCAAGCATGTTTCTCGAGCTTAAAAGTTCACCCCTGTGATTTGTTTATACGCACGAAAATTCTAAGAAATCGGCTCAAAATCGATATAAATTTTTTTAAGTCCATTAAAGTGGAAAAGCAAACATAATTGCTAAAAAAAAGCCAAAAAGGGTATTTACCCTACACAAAGTCGAAAAAACCCAAATTTTATCAATGCTGGAAATAAATAAGAAAGGTAAAGCAAATTTTCTTATCAACAAATTTTATGATTTCTCAGTACATTTCGTTTATCTATTGCGCATGCGTGCCGATAATTTCTGAGATACACAAGTTGTTAACAGTGCGCTTCATGAAACGTGTGTCAGCAGCTGTTGTACGATATTGAACTGTCAGCACGCGCCATTAAAAACTTTTGTAGTACTTTAAGAATCAATTTTCGCTTAAGTGATTTTTACGATTTATGACAGTTGCTATTTAGCGAAAATAAAATTTTTATTATATTTATTTAAAGCATTTTAACCGTTTTAAGTATTTAAATTAAGTATTTGTGTTGCTTTCATAGTTTTCTTAAATTTCAAGAGCCAGCCAATAATAGTTCGAGAGTGTCGGTACGTTGCGCATGCGTTGGTGGCAATGCGTAACGTAATGCCGTAAACTGTGTAACGTTTAAAACAATATTTAATATTTTAACTTAAAGCGTTCTAAGTTGGTATAACATTTATTTTGGTGCCAGCTGGCACTGCAGATAAGCTCAGGTTAGGTTGAACTGGCTGGTCCTTAAAGACCTCACATAGACTTAATGTGTCGATAGACTTGACGACCAAACAGAAACCCAAATCAGGTACCAAGACTCATTTTATAAAATAATTGTATACTCGTCTCAAATACTAGAAGTTTTCTAGGACTTAGCTCAATAGCTGCTTCACGATCTGCTGAAGCTTTAAGCCCGCGAGCGCAGTATACGAACACAACACGTGCTTAAGCGTTTCCGCAGCCCGCACTTCCTACAGCTGCTGTGATTGACGAGACCTAATTAAAAGCATGTGACGCCAGAATACAGTGCCCCTTTAGTATGCCCATTATGAGGTTTAAGTCTTGACGCTTTATAGGTATGAGCAACTTTATAAGAAGATCCTGGGCACACGTCGCGGGCAAAGCAACATCAAAATTTTAGAAACAAGGTTTTTCAATTAGAAGAAAATTGTTTTTAAGCGGGGTCGCCCCTCGGCAGTGTTGGCAAGCACTCCGAGTGTATTTCTGCCATTAAAAACCTCTCAGTGAAAACACATCTGCCTTGCGCCGCCAATATGTAGGTAAATTAAAAGGGGCACGAGCATATTGGAAGAGAGGCTCGGCCTAAAATCTCTTAGGAGGTTATCGCGCCTTACATTTATTTTTTTTTAACTTTATGAATTTGATATCGTAGGATTGGCACATGATCTCAGAAATTTTGCAGCTCCACGCTTCTTTACACGCCTTTACTTGTTGATGGACCGTGTGCAACTCCAGTCCCCATTTGATTTCTCCTAAGCAGATTGGGACACCTACCGTTGATTCATCGATCCGTTTCCTTGCAAACGAGTTTAGCAGTTTTCTATCCCTCTCTTTCTTCTGCTATTTTCGTCTTTCTGTACTTCCCCTACTCGTCTCTCTATAGTCCTACTTGCTTTTAGTTTTTCCGATTTTTTTCATAATCAGCCATAGTAGTATTACTTTCTCGAATAAATTCGTCGGAATGCTATCACTAGAAACTATTTTAGGAAATATTTCGAGATCATTTCAGGATCACCTCAGGAACGCTTCTAGGACCACTTATGCCTTATTTCGGGATAGCTACAGCATTATTTCTTTTATACAACTTTGCTCATTTCGAGCCTAATCGAGATCCAGTCAGGACAATTTCGGCTCAATTCGTGATTGTTTTAGGATATTTTCAGTATTGATTCCAAACCATTTCAGTTCTGGACTTTTTCGGGATACTTCCAGACCCTTTTGAAAATTGTTCCAGGTGATTTTTCAAGATAATTTCGCTATTGAAAAAATGTCGAACATTTCGGGATCAATTTGAATTTAATTCAGATAAGTTTTGGGGCCATTTATTTCGGGATAATTTTAGGACCATTTCGATATTCTTTTCGGGATAAATTCATGTATAAATCAAAATCATTTGTTTTTTTCGGATCACTTCACCACAATTTCGACAGTTTGTTAGTGTTTTTCGACATAATTTTGGTTTTTTTTTCGAAATCCTTTTCGTATTTTTTCGGCACTACAGCACTATTTCGTAATCATTCAGAGATGATTTTTAAGATCATTAGAAATCATTTTGCGACTGTTTCGGGACTTCTCAGGATAATTTCGGTAAAGTTTTCGAAATCGTTATGATATTATATCAGATTAATCTTGGGGTTATTTCGGGATCCATTCGCGATTATTTCAGAACTGTTTAGGAATTATTTTCAGGTTCAATTCCAAACCATTTTTAAACTACTTCTTTTGGAATGGTTTTCGAGATCACCTCGCTACTATTTCCAGATAGCCTTAGGATGCTTTCGGCATAGTTTCTGGAGATATTTTAAAAACTATTTCAGACTTATTTCGGAACCATTTTAGGCATATTTCAGGATCAATTTAGGACCATTTCAGGATTGTTTTCGAGAAAATTTCGCAACTTTTGAGATTACTTCATAATTGGTTTCGTGGAACTAATTTCGTGACCATTTTGGGCTAATTTACGTTTACATTTATGATCCTTTCCATATTGTCTTTGGGATCAGTTTATGTTAATTTTAGAAACAGTTCTTTGCATCAATTCGAAATTATTTTGTATCACCTTAAGATGGTTTTCAAAATAATTTCAAAAATTTCGATATGATTTTGCGACTACTCCGGGAGTACTTTAGCATTGTTTTCAGTATCCATATTGGAACTTTTTCAGACTAGATAAATTTTAACTATTTCAGACTAACGTAGTTACTATTTCAAAATCATTTTTTAACCAATATGGACCATTTCGAGATTATTATCGGGATCAATACCAAACCATTTCGACTGTTTTTTTTTGACCACTTAGGATTTTTTCGAAGATGGTTTTCGAAATCGTTTTGGAAATGTTTTCCAAATCATTTCGCTACTATTTTGTAGTCACCTCAGGACCATTTCGGGATAGTTTCAGGTTTTCATTGAACATTATTTGCAAATTACTTAAGACTGATTTCAGGCTATTTCTGATTTCGTGATCTTCTTAGGATCATTGCGAGATTTTTTCGGGATCAAGTCATCATGAATTCGAGATTGCTTACATTTTATGACTTCTGGATAACTTTTGAATTGGTATTGTTTTTGGAATCATATTGAAATTTTCTCTGACTCAAATTATGAGCTTGTTCGGTATCATTTGTAGATCGTTTTTCTAGACTATTTTTTAATTAGGGATAATTTCGAGAGATCTTAAAATTATCCCGAAAGCAATATCGAAACTAACCTTATTATGATTTCGAAATAGTCACTAAATGCAGCTGAAAACAGTCCCGATATAATTTAATCAGATTTTAGTGCAAATCGAACCAACCAATTGATCGAAAAAATAATCAAAAATAGTGATTACTAGTGTACCTGGCGGACTTTGTCCTGTCCGAAGATGGGTTTGCCTACATTCAAGAAGAGAAAGCAACGCTTCCTGTTTTCTCCCTCTATACTATTCTCGTCTAATTTATCCTCCATTTTTCTTCTCGTTATTGTTGTCTACTCTCACTCCAAATCCTACTCCAACTCTCACTCCAACTCTTTCTCCCACTTCACTCCCACTTCTGTTCCAACTCTCATTCCAGTCCCACTCTCACTCCCTCTCTCCTCAAATTTCACTCCCGCTCTCACTTCCACCCCTGCCCTCATTTCCACTCTCAGAACTTAGCTTGGATCTTTCTACCCCCAGTTTCTTACAGTCGTCACCTTGAAATTTACCTGCATTTAAACAACTGCCTAAATAAAAAAAAATAAATGTAAGGTGCGATAACCTACGAAGAGATCTTAGGCCGAGCTTTTCTTCAAATTTGCGTCGTGCTCCTCTTAATTTTCCTACAAATTGGCGGATGGGACTTACTTGTTTTATGCCGACGCCGAACGGCATCTGCAAAGCAGATGAGTTTTCACTGAGAGCTTTTCATGCAGAAATACCCTCTGAGTGCTTGCCAAACACTGCCGAGGGGCGAGCCCGCTTAGAAAATTTTTCTTCGCACACAATTTCCTAAATAATAAAATAAAATATCAAAAATATTCTAAAATTGCTCCCCAAAATCAATTGTGACTTTAACTTTTCTTTTTTATATATTTTTTTTGTCAAACAATTAGGTGTGTGCAACATATTGCAGTCGCTATGAATTTATTTTCAAATTATAGGGTCGAATTTAACTCTTCCCCACGCAAAAGCAGAGCATAAGGTAAAACACAAGGTATTCTACAACTATTCAATCACTCAGATGGCGATGAGGATTTGTGCTGCCACTTATTTAATTATTTGTGTAGTGAAGGTATCATGCCACACTCTGAGGTGACTGCAGTTACCGAGAAGTAAGCGACGCACGAGCAGATCAAATTCAAACCAAACTGTGGACATTAAATTCATGCGCCGTTATATGTATTCCAAATACTTTAGCAAAAACAACAATAACAACAAGGCGAGTGTAATGTTTGTAGGTAATCATGAAAAACACCTGAACCAAATTAGATCGACGACGCGTAATTTTTCAACACAAAAACAATTTAGCATTGCAACCAGCCATAGTCAATATACAAATTGTATATTATGGCAACAGTTGCTCCCATTTGAAGCAAAAGTTCATCACTCAGACAGCCAGATCTGTCAGAGTTAGCCATCGAACATAAATTGGTAAGTGAGCGTGCAACAGCTGCTGCTCCTGCTTCAATAGCTACCACTGTTAAGGTTGTTTAACAATTGTAACAACAAAAACAACAATAATGAATGCAACATTGCTGTAAATTGCTTGCAACACGTTTGTGGCACCAGCAGTTTAGCGCAATTTAATGTGAGACGTGCAACATGCGCTAACTTGCAACAAAATAATGTGTATATTGTGAAAGAGGATGTCAGGCGAGAAGCGGCGTGCTAGTAGGAGGAGTCACAGTCACATTCAGGCAGGTCCTCACTATTTGGTCGAAACGCCTTTCAACTCATTTCCTCCAGTGTTGTTTGTTTTTGTTATGCTTACTAGCCATTTAGTACTCTCTTCCTGCATCTCCCCTCAAACATACACATGCATACACAATTTCCGTTAATTTAAACTTATTATCGTAATTGTGTTTATCCGCATATATCAAGAATGTTGAATTGTATGAAATGTGAATTTGCGCAAGCGCCAACTGTTGCAGTAAGACCTACAGCATTGTTTTTGTGGAATTATAATACGAAATGATAAGAAAGCCTCATGGGCATGTGAATGAAGTTGTACTGAAATTCCATGATTCCATTTCACACATTTTTTTTACTTATTTGTCACTTCATTAACGGCATATTCATCAAAAAGTGCATTTCGTTCGTTAACTGGTGATCGTAAAAGTTCTAAACCGTTTATATTAATATGCTTGAAGTATTTATTTTACATTTCCCAAACCCATATTTACATAGAATAGTTTTATCAAATTTCCTCACGTACAATACTTTGTCGCCATAATTTTCTTTAATATTCATGTTATTTGTATTTAATGCTTTCCAGAAACACTTAACGATCGAGCCATATGATTAGTTCCATATAGAGTGCATAAACTACATTGGGGTGATCCAAAATAAAATAATTAAAAAAATTTTAAATTAAACGGTTTTATAGAAAACAATATTTACAATAAGTAATAATAATACTACAATTTGTTTCTTTTAATTTAAAACGATTTGATTTATTTCTTTTGCTTTATTTTTATTTGAACAACCTCTGCGTTTCGCTGTCACCGGATGAAGAAGGCCCCAGAGCAAAAGCGAAATTGTCTGCATTTCCGCCAGCAGGTGACATTTGCCATCTGTCAGAAATGCATGGTATAATAAAATGGGTGATATGACAGATATTAAAAGCTAAAAAATAATTAGGTAGGTCCTAGGTACTAGCCATCACACTCCTCATCAGTCGCGTCAAATTTATATTGATAGTCATAAATAAGACCAACTCAACCTTAATCAGGTTATGCTACGCCTCACATTTTTAGAAATTTCACGCGCCCAACGCTTTATTTAATTTTCTGATCAACGCCCTAGATTGATGATGAGTGGGATGACCACTACCTAGGACCTACCTAATTATTTTCTAGCTTTTAGTATTATTATTACTTAATGTAAATTTTGTTTCCAAGAAAACCCTTTAACTTAACATTTTTATACCTTTCAAGAACATGAAATGGTATATTAACTTTGGTCCGAAGTTTGTAAAGTTGAGAAATATAGAAGATAGACTCACCATTAATATACCGAATTGATCAGGGCGACGAACTGAGTTGATATAGCCATGTCCCTTTGTCCGTCCGTCCGTCTGTCTGTTTGAACGCAAACTAGTCCCTCAAATTTTGAGATATCTCAATAAAATTTGGCACAAGGATGTATTTTTGTATTATGATAGACATTTGTCGGATACGATAGGATCGGACCACTATAACATATATCTCCCATACAACCGATCGTTCAGATAAGACGATTTTGGTCATTTCTGCTGCAATTTAGAAAGTATAAACGTGAAACTCGGTGATATATATTTTAATATATCATAGAAGATTTTCTAAAAAAAATCACTTTGATCGGAGCTATATATAGTATATATCCCATACAACCGATCGTTCAGATAGAAAGATTTTTGGTAATTTCTCCCTTAGTTTCCAATATAAAAACGTGAAACTTGGTGATATATGTTCTAATATATCATAGAAGATTTCCTGTAAAAATCATTTCTATCGGAGCTATATATAATATATATCCCATACAACCGATCGTTCAGAAAGAAAGATTTTTAGCCATTTCTCCCTTAATTTCAAATATAAAAACGTTAAGCTTGCGGATATTTATTCTAATATATCTTAGAAGATTTCCTGAAAAAAATCACTTTGATCGGAGCTATAAGTATATAGTATATACCTATCCCATACAACCGATCGTTCAGATATAAAGATTTTTGGCCATTTCTCCCTTAGTTTCTAATATAAAAACGTGAAACTTGGTAATATATATTATAATATATAATAGAAGATTTCCTGTAAAAATAATTTCGGTCGGAGGTATATATAGTATATATCCCATACAACCGATCGTCCAGATAGAAAGATTTTTAGCCATTTCTCCCTTAATTTCCAATATAAAAACATGAAACTTGGTGATATATTATAATATATCAAAGAAGATTTCCTGTAAAAATCATTTCGGTCGGAGGTATATATAATATATATCCCATACAACCGATCGTTCAGATAAGGGGGTTTTTGCCATTTTTTATTTTATATTTATCTTAAAAATCGTTTAGGTATGTACATCTGTTCACTATATATTTCTTATCTTATACATCCGATTATTTGGAGATTATGAACGGGATAAAATTATTGTTCAGCCCCATTCATGAAAGGTATGAAGACTTCGGCATAGCCGAAGACAGTCCCATCCTTACTTGTTTTAAATTATTTTATTTTCAAGTTTTTAGTCTTTATTTAATTGCCTTTTATTTCTCATTCTATTTGATTCATTTAGTAACTCATTATTACAAGGACTCTTTCTTGACAATTTGTTACAATCTAAGTCCTCAATACATAATCCTTCCAAAGACTTTACTTGACTCCGCGCCACGTATGCTTATCGCTCCTCGAATTCCAAAGTATTTTGATGTTATTTCTACCGGACTGCCAAATCGGACCACAAATACGATTTTTTTGAATATCTCGATCCTTGCGCCACCTATCGGAATTTCTTCTTCTTATTATTGCATTGTCATCGGGTTCTGAACTATATTCCAAGTTTCAAGCTTGTAGCTTATCGGGAAGTTACTTTAATTTTAATTATAAAATTCGTGAACAACGCACGGTGGGGTATTTTATCAATAAGGCTGGCCAAAAATCGATTTTTCAAAATATTGCTTTTTTTTATTTTTAATAAACTCCCTGGCGTTCCTAGACGTCCACTGAATGGTATACGTACCCCAAAAACCCGTCTGCAACATCAACGGAGCTAACCGCGCCCATCTAAACTTGTATAAAAATTGTGTGCAGTTCGATGTATTTTTGGATTAAAAAGCATTTTCTTTTAGGACAGGTAAATGTGTTTTTAATTAATTAACTGATTTATTCTACTTATAATACTTTATATACTTTTTTACTATATATCTTTTTTTCATTGCAGATCATGTCAGTAATTTTTTGGCAATACATAAGATTGTGCTTGTTTCAAAGTTTAATAACAAAAACATTTCCGCATACTTGCGATTCTTTGAGTGGTGATCAATTTTGGAAGCAAATGATACCCCTATTGGCAAAAGGTGGCAACCTTGTGAAAAAATCCTCAGTGGCAACACCTAGTTGAGAAGTCGTAAAATGTAATACTATATCGATGTACCTAATTTGATTCCAATCGGATAAGCCGTTTCCGAGATGGTAGTGGATATACAAAGAAATATGAAAAAGACAGTGAGGTGGCAAGCCTAAGTGACAACCCTACTTAAAGGTATCAATAGAAATGCGGAGTATAATACCTTTCGTTTGGTACCCATATTGACATACATATCTCAAATAATGCCTAAAAATTACCCGGTCCCTCCGAAACAGGGGGCTCGCTCGATCCATAGTAATTCTGCGCGGAACATTGTGAATTTACTGTCAAATATTTCCTTTCATAACAATGAAGTGAGACAACTACTTTTTTAACAGAAATAACTGCTGTTTTAGTTTTGGCCAGCTATATTGATCAAATAGCACACCGTGCAACGGCCAGCCGCTACAAAGAGTCAAGGTAAATAAAACCGTTTTAAAAAAACAAAGCGTTCAAACAGGAGCTCCTGAAATCCTTAAATACGTACCTGCACTTGATATATTAGCTACGGTTTTTTCATGTATATAAATATTAGCAGATCCGGTAGACGTTGCTCTGCCCTAACTTTGGTCTATATGCATAAGTTTTAAAAAGTTTTAAAAAGTCTTTACCATTTTACCATTTATCTCTTTCTCCATCTATTTCTGCTTTCCTCTATTCTCTTCTCTCTAGTTCTTATTATTTTCCGTCTTTTATTCCCAGTCCAAGTTCGAGTTACAGTCAAAGCTCAAAGCTCCCTGTCCTAGTCCCGCTCCTAGTACCAGCGTTCCCCGCACAGACCGCCCCGGGAAAGAAATTGTAGTAAATACTAATCGAGGCAAAGGGCTACCTATATACCAAATTTCAGGCAAATCGAACAGTTAATAGACTTTGTTCGAATAGATCGGTCCCTGGTCCACCTTCCAGGAAGCAACTTCAGAGGAACACTCTTCAGTTTGCCATGAAACGCGCTGCAAATTTGAACAAATCTGGGTAGTGGTTTCGGAGTTCATAAGCTGCGTACAAACATACACATCTTTATATGTATAGGGATAGATAGATTAAATCTCCTTAAAAACATACCAAAAGAATAGAACTTTTGTTTAAGAACTTTAACGAAATATTTATAATTTTTAACGGAAGAGTATTTTTCAAAAGATGTGTGCATTCTTCCCCATTTATCTTGAATTAACTTGGCAACATGCAAAAAAAAGCAACATACATATGTCAAGCTGATATGAAATGAAATGTACGCCCGAAGTTAAATAACACTAGCGAATCCTCTGTATGCACGTATGTCATGCATAATGTTCCACTCAACGCAAGTTTGCTCGCACAATTCAGAGCGAACAAACACACGCACAATTTTGCTCATATTAAAACGAATGAAGTATTCTTTTTGCAACTGAAATGTGCCTTTCCATTTTATCTCTACACTCTTCTCAACTTCTGTGACGGAAAAGTGTGTGTGTCCACTATTCATCGCAACCAATGCAGCTATAGGGTAAACACTATGGCCAATAGAGGTTCGTGTCTCCGCTATTAAGCACAACGCGTTTTGTAGCAAGTAATTTAACCACTGCCGCGATTATTCAATAGTTTCCGCTAGAAGATCCTTCTAAATATTATCTAAGTGATGATAAGCGTTTTTTGTTACCCGCAAATGTAGATGTGTAGACATGTAAAAAGGAACACGGCTATTATATGCTTAACGTGAGCACCTGCCATCGTATGGATCAACCTCACGGTGCCAAATGCACAACGTATCTATCTGAGTAATCAGCGACCCAATGAAGGCTCCATGTTCCTTGCCATGCACTTCATTACACGATCGATGGTACCAAATTAGCTTGTAATCGGGTGTACAATCACAAGGTCTTACCTTGGTAAGTTGCAAGGTCTATCTATACCCCTTTTCCATTTTGCCATCCGGCTGCACGCCAACTCCATCGTGAGTTTCAATACCATTCTAAGCGCAAAAAAAAATAAAAATAAAAATTAATAGAAAAATTCCTGCATGGCATAGAATGGGTTAAGAGGCCGTTCTGAATTTCGTGACGTCTCCGATGATGAACTTTATTGTCAACTTTCTAACGAAGAGATCACATTATTCTGAAGATAATAGTTTATTTTCAACTGCAGCGGGCGGAGAAGAGCCTCGATAGATTCATTGAGTATACTTTGCTGTCAACTTTCCCAAAGGTGAACTCCCTCGCATGCGACGTGAAATCACAGTCCCAACAATACGTCCACTAGGCGCTTACACCAAGGCAAGAAATGAGACTCGTATACAAGTATCTATGATACAGTATATAACTACTATTTTTCCTGCTCCCCGCGGATACAGTGATTGGGTAGCGCAAGTAATACACACCGTCCACATTGCATCCTTTCCTTAATCCACTCATGGGTTGGCTTAACCATAATCTTATAGTTGCCTTTTACGACAGGTATAAATATACTGTGGGCATATACTAACCCATTTCGGTTTTTAGATTTTCCGAGAGGGTGGATAATTGATGTAAATTGGAACGATTTTCCGTCATCCCTTGTCAAATTTGGTTTCGAACCATACCGGTTTTGGCGTTATGCAATCATCAGTGTCAATTTACCCTCTGATCTTACTTTGTTTCTTGCAAACAAGTTTTAAATATTGTCGAATGTTATCTGCTTGTAGTTTTCCATGTTTTTGAGTAAGCTCAGACGCCAGCCTTAAGCTTGTATGTGAAGGACCTCGACTGTTATTTACTCTATTGATGTTTGCTGGGGAACATTTCTTTTCGAACATGTCAATGGCGAAGTTGGACTCTGGTATGATGTTTGATTTGTTGCAATCTCCAATATGTTCTCTGAACCTCGTTCTTATCTGTCGTCCTGTTTGTCTTACGTAACTGTATTGGCATCAGCAGATAAGCTTGTATAAGACGTAGCTGCTAAACGGATTCTTTGAGTTTGTGTTGGTTCTTAGTCCAAGTGCTAGTATTTTCCTTTTCATTATTTCTTGTTGGTTCCCCATGTTTCCTTCTGAGTTTATCTATTAGTGCTTTTTATATCATGTATATTGGAACCATTTCCCGTTATCCCTTGTCAAATTTGGTTTCGAGACAAACCGGTTTCGGCGTTGTACCATCATCAGTGTCGATTTTCATTCTGATCTGTTGTTGTCGTTTGTCTTGTTCGTAGGTACATGAGCAAGTATTGTCAAAATTGATGATTGTGTATGTTTATGTGTATGTGCTGTGTGTTCATTCAGAACCGAGGGTGCTTTTTGCGGATCGATTTGTGTGGCTGACTGAGGCAGGTAAAAGTCAGTAATTCTAGTCGTTTGACCTTCTTTGCGGGTTTGTTGCTTTGGTGCGTTTATTGTTTTGTGTTTGTCTTTTGTACCTGTGTGACTACTTTGTTTCTTGTAAACAAATTTTAAAGGTTTAAATAATGTGTCAGAAATTGTGCTTATCTGTTCGTTTATTAATCTACCTTCGAATGTTTTCTGTTTGTAGATTTCCGTGTTTTCGAGTACATTCAGATGTCGGTCTTCTCCTTGTATGTGAAGGACCTTGACTGTTTTTTTGATGTTTGCTGGTGAACATTCATTTTCGACCAAGTAAATCGCGAAGCTGGACTCTGGTATATGTTCTCTGAGCCTCGTTCTTATTTGTCGTGCTGTTTGTCTTACGTAACTGTGTTGGCATCCGCAGATAAGTATGTATAAGACGCGGCTGCAAAACGGATCCTCTGAGTTAGTGTTGGTTCTTAGTTCAAGTGTTAGGATTTTCCTTTTCATTATTTCTTTTTGGTTCTCCATTTCTTCTGAGTTTATCTAAACAAAGACAGATGAGTTTTCACTGAGAAGCTTTTCATGAAGCAATACACTCGGAGCGCTAGCCAAGCGGCGACTCTGCTTAGAAAAACTTTATTCTAATTGAAAAAACTTGTTTCAAAAATTATGATATTGTCCCGGGGCGTTAACTTAGTATCTTTGATGTAATAGGCGGAGCATGCTACCATATTGGACATATAAGTCGATGGCATTACGCTACCCACTATTTAATATCCAAACTGAGTGTGAAGTTCCATCATGATCTTCATTTTCACAAGCGTGCAGCCGCAGTTGTACCTAAAGTCCAGAGCCCTAAAAAATATCCAAGTCTCTTGACGGCAGCACTTAGAGAAAAAGTGTAGAAACGCTCACCTATAAAGCAATTGGCCGACAGCCGTGCGCCTAGCCTAACAGAAACAAACTGGGGGAAACTGCAGGGCTGTCAAAACACCGCGCTCATAACTGCCAGGGGATTTCTTTTTATGTTTCCACAACATCATGTATACAGTGAGGCGAGATACTCCTCATAAAGCAGATAAATGAAACGCTAAACGGACAATTTCTGTTGAATACCCATATAGCTCGTAAACCTGGGTATCCATCCCAACAGACTTTTTATAGAAGAGTTCCTGCCTCCCAGGAAATTAAGAAGTCATCTCCATAAGCATTATGAAGAAATCCGACACTTAAAAATTCAGCCTTCAGCTTCCGCAACCCAATGAATGTATCATACACATATTTAGCAGGCGAGATTCTGGCGACTCAAAGTTAAGTTCCTCATCGAACTATGGGGCGAACCGGGAAGGCCTTGAAGGTTTTATGATCACATTAAACCTTAATCGTTTTGCGTGATGGTCGGGCTAGTTCCTTAAATGTGCTTGTTACCGTAACGTTTCGGATCTATATCAGCAAGGGATCATCAACATCGATAGCACTCCCCAAAACCTTCGGGGAGTATCTTTATCGTTAATACAACAACAACAACAACAAGAGGCATTCAAAGACAATCACAAAAAGGTGTCGGACTATTATGCCATCGATTTCCCTTGAACTCTGGTCTTAAAGCTTAACTATTCAAAGCTCGAGGAACTTTTTCTAAAAATTGTATGATTGTCTAATGATAATTAAAAACCACATATACATATAAGTAAATAGCATAATGCGTGTCTGTATCTACATGCACAAATGTACCTACCTTTCATACCTTCATTAGTTACTCATTAGACGTTTTTATTACATAAAATTGATCAACGGTTGTCCAGGGAAGACAATTTCAGCCATACATTCATGAGTAAATTTTTAACTTCCTAACATTTTTTTAATGCACGTTCACTCTGCCTATACATATACATTTATACACACACACAAACACACATTTTGTAAAATCTTGGTCTCATAGCGTTTGTATTTCATGCTGTTTAATGTCACCGCCTGTCACCTCGAATTTTTCAAACGCCCTGCAATTCACTATCCCAATGGCATTTCTGTCGCGCTTCAATAAAACTCCAACCAATAGCATTGGAATATTTGTTTCACAGTCATGGTCATGGTTCTGTTAGAGTTTTATTGCGCAATAAAATCGATTTCCTCTAATACTTTGAAGTTTATGAGAATGCAGAAGGGCGGCGAATAAGTTTTATTTTTTTCACTTATTTCGTTTTTCAAATGATCATTCCACTTCATTCTTGGCTCGACAGCTCTTCTGGATTAACAGGGCTACCGAAAAGTTTTGCTCAGGTGTAAGCTGTTTCATCATAGTTTTATAATTGTTATCAATCAGACTTCAGAATATATGTAAAAGCGTTGTTTGTATTGATCAAGAGCCACTGTTTCCCCCAGCGGATTAGGGGGCTTTGAATATACCCGCGACAAGTATGCCTGTATTAAGAGGCGACTAAAATATTCAAATGATTCAAGGGGCTGCCAGCGCAATTTATAGCTACTCCAACCCAAATGTCAACTTCTTTTACCCGTGGCGAAACCTGTTTCTTTAACAGCCGAGGCTCTAGCGACACCAAGTTCCTCATGGATCTAGGTCGTGGGAGGGCGTTAGTGGCCTAGGAAGTTTCATGTGCTTATACCAAATCGTTCCCGAGATGGTCGGGCTAGTACCTTAATGGTGCTAGTTACCGGAACGTACCTGATCTGCATCCGGAAAAGGACCATCAACATTGATAATACTCCTCAAAATCCTCGGGTAGCGTCTTTATCGCTACAGGAACAACAACAACAACAAGTTGCACTATCGGTTCTGGTTGGTGGCTCTATTAATAAAAGAATCCACATGTTTAAATCAACGAAGTACTGGCACCCGACGTTAAACGGAACCATAACTGCCAAACGTTCGGCACCGACTACATAACGGCTCGTTTTGACTTCCCAGATGCAGAACATAAGATATCGTTCAAGAGAGAAATAGGAAGAATGCCTAGTCAGTTGAAAGGACATTATCATTTACACAGACGTCTCGAGTGTATTTCTGCCATGAAAAGCTCTCAGTGAAAACTCATCGCCTATCAAATGTCGTTCGGAGTCAGCATAAAACATGTGGGCCCCATATGGCCAATTTGTAGGAAAAATTTATAGGAGCACGACGAAAATTTGAAGAGAGACTTGGCCTTAAACCTTTTCGGAGATTATCGCGCTCAATGTAATGTTCTTTGTCAACAGCCAGACCACCTTAAAGGCATAAGAATCCAGCGTGATAAAGTCGGATATCGTGTAGATCTCGCTAGCTTCCATAAGGCATCTCAACGTCCCCTTTTGCTGGTTCCCTGGGTGCAGCGATATTGATGGGATTAGATTTGCAGATCAGATGACCAAGCGAGGCGGACAAATCCGTACGACCACCACTGCGTTACTTTCAGTGGAGAATCGGGAAATGTGAGATAAATAAGCAATGAACCGGACAACGAGATGGCTGACGAGCTTTTAACATCCGTTCCGCTTTCTTCGTCCTCGAAGGAATTGAACATGCCGCTCGCTACCTGTAAGCTTACTTTGAAAGGGATTTTCCTTCGTGAAGCGGGCGTGATATGGAGCAATCTCGAATCCTGCTACCACAGTAAGCTCGTGTGGCCGGAATGGGACACGAGACGCACAAGAATTCTCCTTCTTCTTGGAAGGAGGGACATATCTCTGGTGGTGGGACTTATAACCGGCCACATAGCAATCGGGAAGCATGCACAACTGTTGGGTGCTCCCTCTAATGTTACTGCAGAAGCTGCAAAGACGAAGAGAAGATAGAAACAGTCAAGCATTTTCTGTGCGATTGTCCTATGCTTTGCCGCAAGAGGAAGAAATCTCTGGGATTTCCCTTGTTTGACGATTTTTGTGATCTGGCTACGTTGGAACCTAAGAAATTCCTGACATTTGCTGAAACGACCTGTTGGTTTGAGTAGGGGAGAGATCTACGCGGTATCACAATGGAACCTTTTTGGGCCTAAGTGCACTGGTGCTCGCACCGGTCGCCACTCTAACCTAACCTAACCTAAGCAATGGTCTTGCTCTGGACCAACCGGATTGATTTCAAGGCGTCAAGATTCTTGTTACTATACTAGGAGAGGTAAGGAGCTAACGTCTTTTTCAAGCTAAACAAATCTCTTTATTAACCTAACACCTAACCTGTGTCAGTCTACGGAATTCGCCGTTCATCGGCCCATGAGCTAACAATTTCTAAGGCGACAATTTTCCCTTTTAGCATATGCAGTTTGTCTTTTCGAAGTCCTGTTGGCTCCCGAACATTTTTATAACTTTGGAAAAGGCGTCCCTGAAGCAAACCACGGAAGTAGCAATCACTTCTGATCTTGTAGGGTTGGCTGATGACTCAAAAAATAGTTATTTTGGCAGTCTATCAATCTGTGCCCGGAACAATAACCGAGTTTCTAAAAGTTGCACAAGAAGCATTTTCGCTGCTATTCGAGTCTTTTTGACAGGCAGACGATGGTCCGGTCCTACGTCTGCTAGTTTCTCTCCCTCTCTTTTGACAATAACTGAAAGATGCGGTGCTTCTGTGTGGAATTTTTCTGAATATCTTTTATTGGACTGCCTGTGCGTTTTCTGCCTTAAAAGTAGCATATTAATATTTTTAATATTATTGCCTATTTAAACAACAAAGGCTTATCAAGCAGGCAATTCTCCCTCACAATGAGACAATACTCAGGTACTATCGCAAGAAATAATCAACACATGTAAGATGTCTATAAATTCAATTTATGTGGTATTAAAATCAAAGGTGTTGGCCAGCAGCTTGCAACTTGGGCCAACAACCTGAAACCTTTAAAAAAATACCAACAAAAAATAAAACAAACATAACGAAAATCCTGCAGGAGCATCTGCCTACAAAACACGCGGCTCATGGTCGGCCAACTGCCGGATTGGCCAAAGGCGGCGACGAGAAAGCGCTAACAGTGGTGACTGCAGTGATGGCGCAATAGCCACGCAGGTTTCACACTAATGAGCACACCACGCAATGAATAAACCCTTTTTTGTTTATAGAGATCACTCAGCTGAAAACAACAACAAAAATGTGAAGAAAAAACTAAAAAAAAGGATATAAGCTATCAAAAAATTTTACAGATGCTACCAAAATGTTGTTGTTTAAAAAACAGTTAAAAGTGTATACAAAAACAAAAAAAACAAGTAAGGACGGGACTGTCTTCGGCTATGCCGAAGACTTCATGCCTTTCATGAATGGGGGCGAACAAAAATCTTATCCCGTTCGTAATCTCCAAATAATCGGATGTGTAAGATAAGAAATATATAGTGAACAGATGTACACACCTAAACGATTTTTAAGATAAATATAAAATAAAAAATGGCAAAAAAAACCCCTTATCTGAACGATCGGTTGTATGGGATATGTATTATATATAGCTCCGATCGAAATGATTTTTTCAGGATATCTTCTATGATATATTAGAATATATATCGTAGAGTTTCACGTGTATATTTTCTAAATTGCGGCAGGAATGATCAAAATCGTCTTATCTGAACGATCGGTTGTATGGGAGATATATGTTATAGTGGTCCGATCCTACCGGATCCGACAAATGTCTAATATAATACAAAAATACATCCTTGTGCCAAATTTCATTGAGATATTTCAAAATTTGAGGGACTAGTTTGCGTTCAAATAGACAAACGGACGGACAGAGGGACGAACGGACAGACGGACATCGCTATATCAACTCAGTTCGTCGCCCTGAATGGTGAGTCTATCTTCTATATTTCTCAACGTTACAAACATCGGACCAAAGTTAATATACCATTTCATGTTCATGAAAGGTATGAAAATGAATACAGAAATATGGGAAAAAATCAAGCAGCCGTCAATGAGAGTGGGCATGGCGCAGCAGTAACGCCGAAGAAACCACGCGCATGCGCAGAAAGCAGACAGCTCTTCTTCTTCTTCTTTTTTTACGCTGGCAATGAGACAGTTGCAAGTTAATTTTCCTTTTGTTATAAGTCCTTTGCAGCAAGGATAGCAAGGATATCAAACGGATACCAAAGAGTAGGATTATTTTGCGCCACTAAAATTAGCGCTCAAATAGTAAACAATAAACGGAAAAAAAGGTTTATTTTGTTTGACTTTTGTTTAGTGTAGGGATTTACCACCTGGCATTGTCTCTTGACCATTTGCTATGCAGTGAATTATTTACATAAGTACTCACGCACACCAAGCCACTAATAAGGGCGCGCGTAGAATGAAGTGTTTCCTATTTAAGTTATTGCTGTTTTAATAATTTAGGCGTATTTTTCATACTTTTTATAAGTTTTTTCTTAGCTTTTTTTTGTGCTTAAAAGGGAAGGAAGGAAGTATTTTTAGAATTTATGCTTATTCGTGGTTTGTGCTCATTTTTCAAACACTAAAAGCAGTTGGTAGCTTGAACCTTTATAAATTAACGTATATATAGATAACAACAACAAAATAGCAAATATGTATTAAGATTAATGCTAGTGAGCTATACGAGCAGCTGATGAAATGTCCTCCAATTATGTTGCAAAATTTAATTTCACCCCAAAGTAATGATAATCGCAAATGAGACAAATTAATTTTATATAAAGATTAATTATAAAACAAGTAAAGGTGTGTAAGTTCGGGTGTAAACGAACATTATATACTCAGCGTGAGCTTCAATTGTACATTTCATTTCAGATAAATTGCTTTTCTACATAACCCATGGCACCGCCCGTTTAAAAAAAAATTTCCCCCATTTCCTCTTACAATAAAACTTGATAAGTGAAATATCATTGATTCGAAACTATTTTTTGCTAAGTTATAGCTTATTATTTTCGTCTACGACCTTTAAAAATTGTTTTATATAAAGTTGGGCGTGGTCTTTAACA
Organism: Eurosta solidaginis; assembly: GCA_029619165.1. Taxonomy (NCBI): domain Eukaryota; kingdom Metazoa; phylum Arthropoda; class Insecta; order Diptera; family Tephritidae; genus Eurosta; species Eurosta solidaginis. The sequence goes on from JARSSU010039140.1 coordinate 21,063, forward strand.
GATCTCGTCCATTTTGAAAATGGTTTTATTTAGGTTCTCTTGGCAGGCTGGCTGGTTGGATGGCTGGTACGAATTTTGTAATTGAAATTTAAGTAACTTCCCGATAAGTGTACAAGCTTGAAACTTGGAATATAGTTCGGAACCCGATGACAATGCAGCATAATAAGAAAAAAATGTCCGCTAGGTGGCGTCAAGGATCGAGATATTCACAAAAATCGTATTTGTGGTCCGATTTGGCTCATATTTGGAAACACATAATAAATACGAGAATAGAAAGCGACTATGAAAAAAATCGCCGCTAGGTGGCGCAAGGATCGAGATATTCACAAAAATCGTATTTGTGGTCCGATTTGGCTCATATTTGGAACACATAATACATACATGAATAGAAAGCGACCTATGATGTCCGATTTGGCTCATATTTGGAACAAATATTACATACAGTCCGGTAGAAGTGACATCAAAATATTTTGGAGTTGGAGGAGGGACAAGCATACGTGGCGCAGAGTCGAGTAAAGTCTTTGGAAGTATTATGTATTGCGGACTTAGATTGTAGCAAATTGTCAGGAAAGTCCTTGCAGTAATGAGTCACTAAATGAACTAAATAGAATGAGAAATAATAGGCAATTAAATAAAGACTAAAAACTTGAAAATAAAATAATTAAACAAAAATTTTTAAGTTAAACGGTTTTATTGAAAACAATACTTACATAAAGTAATAATAATACTAAAAGCTAGAAAATAATTAGGTAGGTCCTAGGTACTAGTCATCACACTCCTCATCAATCTAGGGCGTTGATCAGACAATTAAATAAAAGCGTTGGACGCGTAAATTTCTATTGATAGTCATATATAAGACCAACTGAACCCTAATCACATTTTTAGAAATTTCACGCATCCAACGCTTTTATTTAATTGTCTGATCAACGCCCTAGATTGATGAGGAGTGTGATGACTAGTACCTAGGACCTACCTAATTATTTTCAGCTTTTAGTATTATTATTACTTCATGTAAGTATTGATTTCAATAAAACCGTTTAACTTAAAAAATTTTTTTAAATTATTTATTCCTAGAAATATTTCCTGCTATAGGGAAAATTTGTGTACCCAATTTTATTACGATCCGTTAATTTTTCTCTCGAGTTATGGCTCCCGAAACATAAGAAAATTGCTTAGTCATAAAAGGGGCGGTGCCACGCCCATTTTTTAAATTTGAAGTTTTTCTCTATTTATTGTTATAAATCCACTTGGGAAATGAAATACCATGATATATAAAGCTCTTTTTTGCAAAGATATAGCTTATTTTATTCGTCCTTGACCCTTTTAAAAATCTTTTATATTATAGGGGGCGTGGTCCTTAACCGGTTTCGTAAATTTTTCTTGTTACGATAGGTTTAACGATTTTCGATTTATTATTAAAAATATTTGTAAAATTGAATTTATCACAAGTGGGCGGTGCCACGCCATTTTAAAAAGGTGTTCCAAAATTTTTTTCAAGAGTCTCAATATCAGTCCACATGTCAAATTTCAACATTCTAGGTGTATTATTCACTAAATTATCAGGTTTTTTTGTGTTTTCCAAAATTTTTATATATATAAAGTGGGGCGTGGTTTATCATCCGATTTCGCTCATTTTTAATACCAATCTGTACTGCGCCCAGATAAGCCAGTTTACCAAATTTGGTGAAGATGTCTCAATATACTCAAGTTATCGTGCTAACGGACGGACGGACGGGCGGACGGACGCACATAGCTCAATCAAATTTGTTTTCGATACTGATGATTTTGATATATGGAAGTCTATATCTATCTTGATTCCATTATACCTTTACAACCAACCGTTATCCAATCAATGTTAATATACTCTGTGTGCAAAGCACGCTGAGTATCACAAGCTAAGAAATTATGTGAAAATTTGTGAAGGTATAGGTGAATAGATATAAGAAAATATACACATACATATATATTATACGAAGCTTTGTTGAGTTCTTTCACTGAAGTGTGGTTTGATATGGCGGTTTTATATAGCAAGACGCTTGATCCAAGACAGACGCCCGCTTGCAGCCGAATCTTGTAGTGCACAGGCGCTGTCAAGGAAAACCCACCAGCTAGCCCTTAAACTGAGTATGTCAGAGCGGCCTAGCCAGGTTGTCGCCTTCTCTCACCACTAAACGCATGTTCAGTGGCTACCCAGAGGATTCTTGACGGCAAGCGACTGAAAGTAGTGAGCTGCTTGAACGGCATGCAAATGAAAATCGCTGGTCATTCACATTTGAATGGCGGTCAAAAACTTTCCCCCAATTGCGTGTACTTCTACACACGGCTCCATCCTCCACAACCAATTTACGCCAGTTGGCAAAGCGAAGAAACAATTGGCGTTTTGTTGGACGGCCACAGCCGTTTAAGGATGAAGATATAAATTGCGCTGACAACCCCTTGAAAGGGTTGCTGCCTACACAACCTCCTAAATCAGCTTGGTATTTAAGTCGCCTCTTATGACAGGCATACGTGCCGCAGGTATATTCTAAGCCCCCTAACCTGCTGCGGGTAATAAGTTAGGCCTCGTTAAAAGCAGCAGATGTAGGAAGCGCGAGCTGCAGGAAGAAATGGTTGCACATATTTTGTGTTCATATCCTGCGTTCGCCAGATCAAGGCTCCAGTTACTAGGGGCGGCAGAGTTGAAAAACTCGAGGTAGCAATTAATCTAGGTCCTAGAAAACTTCTAGTATTTGCCAAAAGGACGTAGCTATTCTGTAACATAAGTACTGGTACCTGATTGGGGTGCTTCCTTTTGGTCATGAAACTAATTCTGGTAACATTATGAATACATTTAGTCAATGTGATGTCTGTATTGACCGGCCAGTTCAAGCCTGCCTAAGGTTAGCCAAAACACCTACCCTAATAAAGGCGGCCGCCGTGTTGTGGTGGTAGCGTGCTACACCTACCACAACGAAGATCCTCGGTTCGATCCACGGGCAAAGAAACATCACAAATTTAGAAAACAATTTTTTTTTAAACAGAAGAAAGATCTTCTACGCGGGTTCACCTCTCTGATTATTGAGTGATTTTTGATATGGAAAGCTGCCAAGTGAAAGCTCATCTGCATTGCAGATGCTGTTCGGAGTCGGTGTTAAATATTTTGGGACGTACGTCACCGCCAAAAATTAAGGGAGGACCATGACGCAATGTGAAGAGAAGCTCGGCCTTAAATCTTTACGGAGGCTATTGCGCCATGTATTTGTTTTAAGGTAAGTTAAAGCGAGCATTTCTTACGTCTAAGATCGTAAGGAAGACAGCTCGCCTGGATTTTGAGTTACCCCCTATATCTGGCTATGCTAAGAGCGCCAAAAATTGTGCTTGCCTAAAACGTCACCATCACTGAGCTAAACTTATACTAAATTGCATTCATAAATGAGTGTCATTCGGCAAACTCAATGCATTTTATCAAACAAAGATGATAGTGAATAGCTATAAATGCATGTCCTTCTATTCAAAGGACCTTTCAACGAATCAAACATTTTCTCATAAATCAAGCCTAGGTTATAAATTATTCATTCAACCTCTTCACAATATTAATGAAACGCGTCTTGTACGCTTCATTTTCTTTGTGTGGCATTGTCCACTCTTATTTTGACACCATTAAAATCTCGTTTTCGGTTACGCCAATCCAAAGGACTATCACAAACGACATAGCAGCAAACAGCAGCCGCGTGCATGTCCGCCAATAAATTTTATATAAATGTGACATCTTTAATCATAACAAAGCAAATACGAAAGTTATATACAGCAAAGAGAGAAACAGTAGCAGCAGCCGCACATGAAGACATTAAAAAGACTTGCATCTCGTTTCTTAAGAAAATACTAAAGAATTTGGCACTAACAAAAGCTATTGATCCTGCAGCAGTAATGCGAGGACACGCATGCGCAACTGGCAAAAGAGAAAAAAGCATACAATACGAATAAGACAATGCAGGACATCCAAATCGCAGTAAAGTACTTGAGATAGTACGAGTAGTTTATTATAAAGCAAAGTTGTTGGCTTTTGTTTGATTGTTGTTTTGTTTTTGGTCCAAAACAATACTTCCGTATAAAATTGTACAGCGCATACTTGGCGGCACAAAGGCAAAAGAAGCAAATTTATTATATCCTGGCAAAGATGTGCTTTAGCCTTGTGAGTGAGTGTGTGTGTGTGTGTGGCATTCGTTAAAGATGTTGACTGTTGTTGCTTTGCACCTGGCATTTTTTTTCTTTTTTGTATGGCAAAGACAAATCCAATCTAAGAATATGGCAACACTTAGCAGATGCCAAGGATAATGCGTGCGCGTACAGTTTGCCAAAAAAAATATATGTGTTGTTGTTTGTATTTTTAAGAAATAAACGCAACAGGCAGCTGCCAAAAACGAGCATACCACAGATGTAAGACATAGCACAGCACGTGCTATGTTGATGGTAAAAAAAAAGAAAAAATACGCTAACACACTTAAAGTGATATAAGATCTACAAATGCTTTATTTTTTACAAAATGTCCTTTCTCGCCCACGCATATGTGATTTTTTGGTGTGTGTATGTGTTTTCCAAGATTTGCTGTCTCCCATTTAAAGCATTTTTTTTAAACACATTTTTATCTTTAACCTGCTGGCGACATCTGTTTGATGTCCATAATGTTCAAGTACATAATGCTTCTGACTCTTCCGGTATGCACGTACTGCGTAGAATTTTATTTAGTACATATTTGATGGCATATGCCAAATGCTGTTTTGAGACATATGCCTAAAAGTAATGACTGAATACTTAGAAATAAAAAAGTACACATCTACCATAACTTAACTCCTGCAAGCACATAAAAGTGAGATTTGATGAGTAGGAGAGCGGAATATCCAAAGTTAGAGAGCATCAATAAGATTGGGAACGAGACATGCATACATCACGAGGGAGCTTTAGAAGGAGAGAGAGAGAGGACATCGTCATCATCAATAACCGCGTTTGACCGTTTTGTAACAAGTCACGCCAGCTTTCGCTGTTTCGTGATATCCGATGCCAATTGGGACCCTCTTTGAACGATGAAGGTCTCCCTTCTAGCTCAAATGCGACTGGCAATAGCGAGATTTGAAAGTAAGAGAGCGGAATATCCAAAGCAAGAGAGCGTCAATAAGATTGGGAACGAGACATGCATATATAATGAGGCAGCTTTAGAAGGAGAGAGGAGAGGCATCATCATCATCATCAAAAGCGAGTTTGGACCGTTTTGTAACAAGTCACGCCAGCTTTCGCTGTTTCGTGATATCCGATGCCAATTGGGGAGCCTCTTTGAACTGACCGGAGGTCTACCCTTCTCCTATGCTTCCAATGCGACTGGCAATAGTGAGACTTGAAGTAGTAAAAGAGCGGAATATCCAAAGCAAGAGAGCGTCAATAAGATTGAACCAGACATTGCATATAGAATGAGAGCTTCGAGAAGGAGATAGGAGAGGCATCATCATCATCATCACTAACCGAGTTTGGCCGTTTTGTACAAGTCACGCCAGCTTTTGCATTTCTTGATATCCGATGCCAATTGGGACCCTCTTTTGGAACTTATCGGAGGACTACCCTTTTCCTATGCTTTCAAATGCGACTGGCAATAGTGAGATTTGAAAAGTAAGAGAGCGGAATATCCAAGCATGAGAGCGTCAATAAGATTGGATCACGAGACATGCATATATAATGAGGAGATTTATAAGGAGAGAAAGAGAGGCTTCATCATCATCACTAACTCGAGTTTGGCCGTTTTGTAACAAGTCACGCCAGCTTTTGCTATTTCGTGATATCCGATGCCAATTGGGAGCCTCTTTGAACTGATCGGAGGTCTACCCTTTCCTATGCTTCCAAATGCGACTGGCATAGTAGTGAGATTTGAAAAGTAGAGAGCGGAATATCCAAAGTTAGAGAGCATCAATAGATTGGGAACGAGACATGCATACATCACGAGGGAGCTTTAGAAGGAGAGAGAGAGGCATCATCATCATCAATATCCGAGTTTTGACCGTTTTTGTACAGTCACGCCAGCTTTAGCTGTTTCCGTGATATCCGATGCCAATTGGGAGCCTCTTTGAACTGATCGGAGGTCTACCCTTTCCTATGCTTCCAAATGCGACTGCAATAGTGAGATTGAAGAGTAAGAGAGCGGATATCCAAAGCAAGAGAGCGTCAATAAGATTGGGAAGAGACATGCATATATAATGAGGGAGCTTTAGAAGGAAGAGAGGAGGCATCATCATCATCAATAACCGAGTTTGACGTTTTGTAACAAGTCACGCCAGCTTTCGCTGTTTCGTGATATCCGATGCCAATTAGGACCCTCTTTGAACTGATCGAAGGTCTACCCTTTCCTATGCTTCCAAATGCGACTGGCAATAGTGAGATTTGAAGAGTAAGAGAGCGGAATATCCAAAGCAAGAGAGCGTCAATAAGATTGGGAACGAGACATGCATATATAATGAGGGAGCTTTAGAAGGAGAGAGAGAGAGGCATCATCATCATCATCACTAACCGAGTTAGGCGTTTTGCAACAATCACGCCAGCTTTTGCTATTTCGTCATATCCCGATGCCATGGGAGCCTCTTTGAACTTATCGGAGGTCTACCCTTTCCCTATGCTTTCAAATGAGACTGCCATGGAAATAACTTTCTTGGCCCGTAGTGTCTTCGTTCGTTGGCTTTATTTGCTACACTATCTTCCATATCAATGTAAAGCTGATCATCATGCTTTGATTCTTCCTTCGATGACAGCAGGTACTTCTTTTGTTCTCATTTACTGCAATTACCCCTTGCTTCTTCATTATCTAATCTAAGAGAGTTACTCAGGTCACAATTATTATTCCTGCAGGAACATGACCCGGTTTTGAAACCTTCCGTATCCCCGGATTTTTCGGTAAGATTTTCTGCGTTATTCCTGTCAGCCAACATCTACACTGAAAGAAATGGTGCTAGTAAAATCAACAAATCGGTTCTGTTGTTCTTGACTTAACGGAGATTTTGGTGAAATTGATCGAATTACGGTTAATACGACCGAGTTCTTTGTCAAGGACAATTAGTTAGTAATTTCAACAGAAGAGAAATTGTCGCTCTTAAGTTGACAAAATTCTGGTAAATTGACAGATGATTTTTCTGTTACCGCAACTGATCTCACTGGTAATTTCAACATCGCTTAATATGTCAATACATGACCAAATTTCAAAGAGAATTTTACGCTCACTGCGCTCTCTACTTTGTACTTATGACCGATGGTGCCACTTGTTTACCAAAATAAGAAAACCGCCAAATCGAAAAACACACAAATGCGCAAAACAACAAAAAAACTAGTTTTTCAGTTATCAATACAAAGTCTGAAAAAACCTTTTGTGAATTTACTGTGCAAAAAATTATGAGATACGGGACACTATTTATATGGGTACAATTTTGCAACTTCTCTCACCGAAATATGGGTAATTCAACCGAAATTTCTGTTAATTTTTATCCATCGCAACAAGTATTGAGTCAACTGCGCTCAAATCGTGATTCGTAATTGACCGTTTTAGTAGTCAAATGAACAAAAAAAGTTGTTGCGACAGCTTTTGTACGAAAGTACCTATGTTTCCATATAAATAAAAAATGTAAGGCGCGATAACCTAAGAAGAGTCTAAGGCCGAGCTCTCTTCCAATTTTCATCGTGCTCCTCTTGATTTTCCTACAAATTGGCCGAGACGGGACCTACATGTTTTATGCCGACTCGAACGGCATCTGCAAGGCAGAGGAGTTTTCACTGAGAGCTTTTCATGGCAGAAATACACCCGGAGCGCTTGCCAAACACTGCCGAGGGGCGACCCCGCTTAGAAAAAATTTTCTTCTAATTGAAAAACCTCTTTCTAAAATTTTGATGTTGCTTAGCCCGGGGTGTGAACCCAGGGACAAAGTGTAGTAGGCGGAGCACGCTACCACACGCCACGATGACCGCCATTGAAAAGAAAAGTTCTCTAAATTAATAGTGCTTTTTCGGTAAGCCGGCGTCGTGTACCGTAGGAAGTGTAATACTGGGCAGTACAAACAATAGTCAGATATGAACATAGTGTCAGAATAAATGCCGTAGGACTTCTATTTGTAGTTATTCTAATAATGCAGACGCTACGGTCCAGAGTGAATTCAAATCGGTACGCGATATTCGGCAGCAGATTGGATGGGAGACCTTCACTGAGTGTCCATGGAATGTGGTCCTATACATTCTTACTTCGTCACTTACTTACTTACTTAATAGGTAGGGATAAAATAGAGCTAGGCATGCCTCGGTTGCTGTGTACTACTGCAGGGAGCAACGTACATAGGCTTTATGAGCAAAGCAGATGGTGCTCTATTGGGCAGTGATCTGGTGAGACGCACTGGACACGACGTGTACTACAATAAATGTCAGTGTCAGTAAACATACAGCGCTGTTTGATAGCTTGCCATTTTATTACCAACCTTGACTTCATCCAGACAAGACAGACTATTCTGTGCCACCACTGCCCCCGTGCAAACTTCAGTCACAGTGATCCCCTCGAGAGAATTGAATTCATATTGGGCCGTGGACTGGTTAACGGATGGCTCGAAGTTGGACGGGAAAGTTGGATGAGGGTTTTCTGTCAGGTGCGCGATGTAAGCTGAACCTTAAAGTGCTGATCATTGAATCGC
>JARSSU010039141.1:0-42500 GCA_029619165.1 Eurosta solidaginis
CAAATTAAATGAAAAGGGCGGAGCCACGCCCATTTTTAAATTTTCTTTTATTTTTGTATTTTGTTGCACCATATCATTACTGGAGTTGAATCTTGACATAATTTACTTGTATACTGTAAAGATATTAAATTTTTTGTTAAAATTTTACTTAAAAAAAAATTTTTTTTAAAAGTGGGCGTGGTCCTACTCCGATTTTGCTAATTTTTATAAGCGTAGATATAGTAATAAGAGTAACGTTCCTGCCAAATTTGATCATGATATCTTCAACGACTGCCAAATTACAGCTTGCAAAAGTTTTAAATTACCTTCTTTTAAAAGTGGGCGGTGCCACGCCCATTGTCCAAAACTTTACTAATTTTCTATTTTGCGTCATAAGTTCAACTCATCTACCAAGTTTCGTCGCTTTATCGGTCTTTTGTAATGAATTATCGCACTTTTTCGGTTTTTCGAAATTTTCGATATCGAAAAAGTGGGCGTGGTTATAATCCGATATCGTTCATTTTAAATAGCGATCTGAGATGAGTGCTCAGGAACCTACATACCAAATTTCATCAAGATACCTCAAAATTTACTCAAGTTATCGTGTTAACGGACGGACGGACGGACGGACGGACGGACGGACATGGCTCAATCAAATTTTTTTTCGATCCTGATTATTTTGATATATGGAAGTCTATATCTATCTCGATTCCTTTATATATGTACAACCAACCGTTATCCAATCAAACTTAATATACTCTGTGAGCTCTGCTCAACTGAGTATAAAAACAGGTAGGTACTTTGTGTGAGGATGCAAAGTTTCAGGTTTTTTGTGGTCTGCGTGTAAAAACTATGACTACGAATCACGTATTTCAAAAATATATGACGAAAACGTAACTATTTGATGAAATTTGATGAATTTTGAAGATTCTAGCCGTAAAAAAGGGGTCAATATGACAGTTTATATGAAGTATATAATATATATACCACGGATCTCTATGATTTTTTCAGACAACAATATATGCTATATACGAAAGCATTTTGTGAAATTTGAAGCTTCTAACTGTTAAAACGGGGCAGAAATTGCGCAAAGTTTCTTATCTGAACAATCGGTTGTATGAGATATATACTATGTATACCACCGATCTCAATGATTTTTTCAGACATCAATATATGCTATATACGTAAGCAATCGGTGAAATTTGAAGCTTATAGCTGTTAAAATGGGGTAGAAATTGCGAAAAGTTTCTTATCTGAACAATCGGTTGTATGAGATATATACTATATATACAACCGATCTCTATGATTTTTTCAGACAACAATATATGCTATATAAGTAAATATTCGGTGAAATTTGAAGCTTCTAGCTGTTAAAATGGGGCTAAAATTTGCGAAAATATATATATATATACTATATATATATACTATATATACCACCATATATATACTATATATACCACCGATCTTTATGATTTTTTCAGACAACAATATATGCTATATACGTAAGCATTCGCTGAAATTTGAAGCCTCTAGCTCTTAAAATAGGGCAGTAATTACGAAAAGTTCCTTATCTGAACAATCGGTTGTGGGGGATATATACTATATATACGACCGATCTCATAAATTTTTTCAGGCAACAATATGTGCAATATACGAAAGTATATGGTGAAGTTTGAAACTTCAATCTGTTAAATTGGGTAAGATATTACAAAAATCCTCTTTTTCTGAAAAATCGGTTGTATGGAGGATATATGCTATAGTGGTCCGATCCGGTCAGTTCCGACAAATGTCTAATCAGACACCCAAATACACCTGCTCACCAAATTTTATCAAGATATCTCAAAAATTGAGGGACTAGTTTGCATACAAACAGACAGACGGACAGACGGACAGACGGACATGGCTAAATCAACTCAGCTCTTCAACCTGATTATTTCGGTATACTTAATGGTGGGTCTATCTATTTTCCTTTAAGGACTTACAATTTTCGGTTTCGTGACGAAATTAATATACCATTTCATTTTCATGAAAGGTATAATAATTAACTGCGCGCTTTGTACACATCATAAAACAAGTAAGGAAGGCTAAGTTCGGGTGTAACAGAACATTACATACTCAGCAGAGAGTTTTGGTGACAAAATAAGACAAAATCACCAGGTAGGAAAATGAACCTAAGGTAACCCTGGAATGTATTAAATGAAAGGTATTAAAGAGTGTTGTAAAAGGGAGTGGGCCTTTGTTCTATAAGTGCACGCCTTTTAGAGATATCGCCATAAAGGTGGACCAGAGGTGACTCTAGAATGTGTTTGTACGATATGGGTATCAAATAGAAGCTGCTAATGAGTATGATAAAAGGGAGTGGTCCTTAGTTCTATAAGTGAACGCCTTTTCGAGATATCGCCATAAACGTGGACCAGGGGTGACTCTAGAATTTGTTTGTACTATATGGGTATCAAATTAAAGGTATTAGTGAGGGTTTTAAAAGGGAGTGGCCTTTAGTTTTATATGTGAAGGCGTTTTCGAGATATCGACCAAAATGTGGATCAGGGTAGCCCAGAACATCATCTGTTGGGTCCAGGGAATTTATTTATATATGTAATACCACGAAGAGTATTCCTGCCATGATTCCAAGGGCTTTTGATTTCGCCCTGCAGAACTTTCTCATTTTCTTCTACTTAATATGGTAGGTGTCATACCCATTTTACAAAGTTTTTTTTTATGTTATATTTTGAATCAAAAAAACCAATCCAATCACCATGTTTTATCCCTTTTTCGTATTTGGTATAAAGTTATGGCATTTTTAAAATTTTTCGAAAACGTCGGTATCATAGTCGGATTTCGCCCGTTTTTAACACCAAGATAAAGTGAGTTCAGATAAGTAGGTGAACTAAGTTTAGTAAAGATATATCGGTTTTTGCTCAAGTTATCGTGTTAACGGTCCAACTGAAGGACAGAACGTCGACTGCGTATCATAGAAGCTATACCCCTACCAAATTTCACAATTTGACTTATCGCATTAAAAGTATTCTAGACAAATTAAATGAAAAAGGGCGGAGCCACGCCCATTTTGAAATTTTCTTATATTTTTATTTTAGCATATCATTACTGGGGTTGAATGTTGACATAATTTACTTATATACTGTAAAGATATTCAATATTTTGTTAAAATTTTACTTTAAAATTTTTTTTAAAAAGTGGGCGTGTTCGTTATCCGATTGTGCTAATTTTTATTTAGCGCACAGATAGTTATGGGTGTAACGTTCCTGCCAAATTTCATCATGATATCTTCAACGACTGCCAAATTACAGCTTGCAAAACTTTTAAATTACCTTCTTTTAAAAGTGGGCGGTGCCACTCCCGTTGTCCAAGATTTTACTAATTTTCTATTCTGCGTCATAAATTCAACGCACCTACCAAGTTTCATCGCTTTATCCGTCCTTGGTAATGGATTATCGCAGTTTTACGGTTTTTCGAAATTTTGGATATCGAATAAGTGAGATTTCGTTCATTTTAAATAACAATCTGAGATGAGTGCCCAGGAACCTACATACCAAATTTCACCAATATATCTCAAAATTTAGTCAAGTTATCGTGTTTACGGACAGACGGACGGACGGTCGCACATGGCTAAATGTATTGCTTTCTTCGCCCAGATCATTTTGGTATATAGAAGTCTATATCTATCTCGATTAGTTTATGCCGTTACAGGGTACCGTTATGCGAACAACATTAATGTGCTCTGTGAGTTCTGCTCAGCTGAGTATAAATATATAGCTCCTATAATAAGAAATTTCTAAGAAAATGTTGTTTTTAGAAGTTTTATTGTTCTTACTAATTAGGTGTTTAGAATTTTGGCACACACTTTCACCCGAAAACTTAAGCTAAAACCGCCCAATTATGCATAAATAGCGGCCACAAAATTTAATTTGTTTCAGTTTATATTTAAAAAGCGGGGGAAATATTTTTAAATTAAAATGAATTTACATTATCATTTCGTCTTGTTTATCGTGGTTAAATGCCTTTTCTTAACTTTAACGAATTCGGAGTTTCGTATTATAAACGGTGTTGATTGGGATATAGCGAATAGCCCATATTTAGTAGCAATAAATTATAGAGGCGTGAATGAATGCGTTGGTTCACTAATCACAATGCAGAGGGTGGTAACAGCTGCGCATTGCGTGATTGATAGTGATGTGAACCTCTTTACTATTATAGCTGGCGTCACCGATATTCGTTATTTAGGCGTAACTGCGCAAACTCGTACTGTGGAGAAGGCTGACTATCCATGTGAATTTAATTCCCAAACATTAAATATGGATATAGCAATAATTAAATTGAGTCAAACTTTTAACCCAAGTGAAACAGTACAACCAATATCATTTTGCGAAACTACAATACCCGAATGCACAATAATGCGAGTTAGTGGTTGGGGTTTTACAACAAACGATGGAAATCTTTCGCCTACACTCAAAAGTACTATCTTAAGTGTAGTATCATTCGACGAATGTGAAAGACGTTATGGTACGGTGGAATTAATTTTAACAAAATCAATGATTTGTGCTGCAGGTTGTGATACTGATATATGCAATGGCGATTCTGGGGCACCGGCTATTGTGGATGGAAAACTTTGTGCGATTACATCACAAAATGAGGAATGTAACGACCCCTATTATCCGACTATATTTACAAATATAAATGGTCCAGGTGTTCAAGAGTTCATAGATTCAGCGATGGGCGATGATTCTGAAAGCGAAAACTAAAAAATCAATCAACTTTTGTGCACAAATACTGTTATTGTTCATTTTAGTGTATTTTTAACAAGTACACGGTCAATCTACTCGTGAATTTTTTAAACCGGCTTTTTTACTATTTCTACTCCATAAAACCAATTAAAAATTTACCCTAGATAAAAACAAAACTAAGTTATTACAATTCTTGCTGTACAACAAGAAAAATAGCCTCGCTTCGCAGACAGGAAACAAATAAAATTAATTAGCTGCAGGTTTTGTACACACTATAAAAAAACATAAAGTTCCTATAATAAAAAATTTCTAAGAAAATGTTGTCTTTAAAAGTTTTGTTGTTCTTATTAATTAGGTGCTTAGAATTTTTGAAAGAACACGTCAGAAATTTGGAGACAAACAAAACTAATTAACTGCGCGCTTTGTATGGTAGGTAGTAGGTGAAATGGCTGCGACCCTGGTCGCCCAAGTAGCTATTTAAAGCCGTTTTGATGCCATGTACCTCGTCTAAAACCTGCGTAATATTACGGTAAATGTATTACAACCAGCCAGAGTTGTTGATAAAATTAAGAATATTTGGGATTGCTATTACAGATAGACCTCTGAGGTTTTCTAGAAACGGGGTTCCAAGGAACCTTAGTCGGACTCTAGCACATAAAGTGTTCTACTGTTTTCCTGGCATCTGGATCTTTGCAGCTTCTGCAATAGTCGTTATACGGAATGCCCATCTTTTCCGCATGCGTACCTACTACTCAATGACAAGTGCAGACTGCTATCAGTTTGTGTGTGTTGGTCCTGGATTTGTTCAGAAGACCTCTCGTCCTCCTTCCATCATAGTTTGGCCAAATGGATTTTGATATTGCACAGGTGGTGATATTGTTCCACTTTGCTTGTGCTTTCTTCAAGTAGAAGCTTTGGATATTCCCCTTGGCTACTGCTAAGGGTATGCCTACTTCGACACTGGTTATTTCCTCGCTCATCTCTGATGATTCCCTGCGTGCCAGCTCGTCAGCCTCCTCGTTACCCTCTATTTAGGGACTCAGGGTAGACTCCGGCCCCCACTCCCGGTTCCATCTTGGAGCCGTCAGTGTAGATTTGGATGTCGTCGACCCTTATGCCCGGTTTCTCTCCCACTCGTTCCTGCTTGGAATGGCGGTATTACAACCGTACTCAAACTTCAGTTTGGGAGGGTAGTAATCTGTCTCGGTACTACATGTACCATCCGGAAGTTTATTTAGGATACTATTATGCGCTTGCTGAGTATCATTCCAACACCCAAACTCCCTGAGTCTCAGTGCGGTTTGTGACGATGTTCAAAGTATATGCAAGTCGATCGGAAGCAGGTGCAAAATGGGGTCTAAAGCAGCTGTGGGGCAAGTGCGTCCGGCCCCTATGGCACCAACACACGCATTGCGCTGCACTTTTTGCAAGCTTGTGAGATTGTAGCTCTTACTTAGAGCTTCCCACCAGACTATGGAACCATAGATAAGCACCGGTCGCACCACCGCCTCGTACATCCAAAGTACCATGCTTGGCTTGAGTTCCCATTTCTTACCAAACATTGATTTGCAGGCATAGAAGGCGATGCAGGCCTTCCGTACCCGCTCTTCGATGCATACTTTGCAATTCAACTTGCAGTCAATTGTTAGTCCCACATACTTGGTACTCGATGACAGGGTTGGCCGTTTAAGAATGGTAGTCTGAAGGCAGGCGGCTTGTACTTCCTCGTGAAGAGAAGCAGGTCCGTTCTGTCGGGATTTAACCTAAGGCCACATCCCTGTGCCCACCTGCTGAGTTTAGCCAAGGCCCTTTCCATGATTTCGCTCATTACGGAGGGGAAAGGACCAGATACCAAGATCGCCACGCCGTCGGCACACGCCACGATCTTAACCCCCCTGCGTTAAGTTTTCATAGGATTTAATTTATGGTGATCAACTAAAGCAGAGGTGAAAACACACCACCTTGTGGTGTGCATCTGCATACCTGCTTGCCAACACTAGCTCCGCCTAGCTCTGCTGTTATTTCGCGGTTGCGAAGCAGGGTAGAAATCCAAAGCCGTAGTGGTTCTTCAACCCCTGCCCTACCGAGTGCAGCCTCAAACGCTTCAGCTCTTACATGCGCTTTCCACATCAACAAACGCAGCCAGAGTGAACTGCTTCTGATGAAGAGGTTTTTCCACCGTTCGAACTACCTCATGTAGCGCGGTTTCTGTGGATTTCCCTCTCAGGTACGCGTGCTGTGTAAAGTGGAGCCTCGCCTAGAAGGTCCCGTATATGTATACCTAGTAGCCTTTCGAACGTTTTCAGAACAAAGGACGTGAGACTTATTGGCCAAAAGTTTTTGGCTACTTCATGCTCCCTTCTGCCGGCCTTAGGGATGAAAACCACCTTTGTTTTCGTCCACGAGACCGGAATGTGGTTGAGACGAATGCATGCCTCGAAGATCTCCTTTAGTTCCTTAACCAAAGATTTCTGAGTCTTCTGCAGCATATTAAGTAGAATACCATCCACGCCCGGTGATTTATATGGAGAGAAGCTATCTATTGCACAGGCAATTTTCTTCTTCGCTTATCGCGTACTCCCTCCCCCGATCCATCCGGGAAGTGAGCATCTACAAAGATGTTTAGAGTCTCAGCCGCCGATCGTGTCCATGTTCCATCGGCGCGCTTGACAAATATTTTGTTTGAATGACTCTTGGCAAGAATATTTCCCAGCCTGGCTGAGTCCTTCGTGGACTCAATCGACTTGCAGTGTTCTCGCCAGGAGCTTGATTTTGCTGTCCATATGGCTTTCTTATTCTCCCTCAGAGCCGTCCTGTACTCCTGGAAATCGTTCCTGAAGTGACAGTCGTTGAAGAACCTCCTCAGCTTTGACCTAAGGTCGCTGAGATTTTTTTCCCACCACGGTGGGAAGGTCTTTTTGCTCCTCGAAATTGGACAGGCAACTGTAAAGGCCACCTGAAAACTTTTCTCCAGAGACCGAACTCGGTCGTCAAGACTGTCTGTAGATTGTATAGGCGTCCTACTTCTATGGAGCCTATCGCTGACTATCTTGTCAAATAGGCTCCAGGACGTCCGTTTAGGGTTTCTGTGCGGCTGACTTATTTCTTTTTCCCAGTCTATGTTGAAAAGGAGGTGATCCGACAGGGAAAGTTTTTTCCCCACCCCTCCCAGTTTCTTACCGCAAGCTCACGGGAGTCAGACGTTAGTGTTATATCAAGGACTTCCTCCCACCCCGGGTAGTTCCCCGTACTCGGAAAACTAAAGGTGGGAAGGCTGCCCTTGTTACATACGTAAAGGTTGTCAGCTAATATAAATTTAAACAGAGACTCACCCCGTTCGTTTATCTCGCTGCTCCCCCAAACCGCGTACCGTTGCTATGGCGTCACAACCCATCACGACCTTCTCCTTCTTGGCTGTTTTTGCTATCATTTGCGCGACCTCCTCTGGAGGAGCGGGCCGATCGTGGGCCATATAAGCCGAGGCGACCGTCGTGCTTCGGCCGCTTCTTGACTCGACCTTGACCACAGCAACGTCGTAACTATTGAAATTAGGTAAAAAGAAAGCATTATTAGTATTCCTAACGAGGATACAAGCCCTCGGTTACCTTCTCCGTATGTGTAAAAGAGATTATAGTGTCGGGTCTTTAGGCCCATAACCTGTTACCGCCAGAGCCATGGTTCCTGCACTAGGCAGACATCAATGTCCTCCTCCCTAAGGAGGTCGTACTCCTTGACCACTGCCTCGCACCACACCTTATTTTCGGCAACCCGCTCGTGAGCCTCACCTTTTTCCTCATTCCTTGCTATCTTTTTGAGGATGAAGAGAGCCCTCAGATACCTAGCTTTCAGCAGAGTGCCTGAGGACTTCTTCGACCTCTTGGAGCCACTTTGGCTGGTGTGCTCCCCTTTCTAACTTGATTTTGGACATTGTTTTGGCTGAGTGCGACAGAAGTTCTATGGCTGGTATCCTGGTTGACCTCTTTGACGCTCTCCTGGCTGCTAGCCAGAAGATCGTCTTCAGAGAGCTAAGAAACTATGAAGTTGAAATTAGTAAGCACTCAAATTTAAAGTTAACAAATATACTTTATTCAAAAATGGTTGTATATAACTAACAAATCGACTTAGTCGTACGGATTCCTGACAGCAACTGCCCAAACGTTCGTGGTGGTTTGCCAAAGAAACCTCAGCGCCGGCGGCAGCGGCTCAACCCTTACGCAAGTGTGTTACAATTCAGGTGAGAATGACCGTGGCCTTGATTTCCCACAAGCGTTGCGTTATTAAATTATTGGTATTGCATTTCATGATGAAATACAAATATGCTTACGCATACAACGATCGGTGGGAAACAAAATGTGCTGACGTTGCGGATCGAACGTGGGAATGGATTGAATGGGCAGTGGCTGAGCGTGTTAACTTGCATATTGTAAGTCTTTTTTCATTTGGTCCATAAACCTTATAATAAAGTTATTATTATCTTCTTAATCGCTTATAATAATTCCTAATACTGTTTTCACACAGAAACTTAATGATCTCATTTCACCTTCTAATGAAATCGTAGATTTTTTGCTTTCTTTGCTAATAGTCATCACACTCCTTATCAATCTAGGGCGTTGATCAGACAATTAAATAAAAGCGTTGGACGCGTGAAATTTCTAAAAATGCGATTAGGGTTCAGTTGGTCTTATATATGACTATCAACAGAAATTTACGCGTCCAACGCTTTTATTTAATTGTCTGATCAACGCCCTAGATTGATGAGGAGTGTGATGACTAGGACCTACCTAATTATTTTCTAGCTTTTAGTATTATTATTACTTAATGTAAGTATGGTTTTCAATAAAACCGTTTAATTTAAAAATTTTTTTTAATTATTTTATTTTCAAGTTTTTAGTGTTTATTTAATTGCCTATTATTTCTCAATCTATTTAGTTCATTGAGTGACTCATTACTGCAAGGACTTTCCCGACAATTTGTTACAATCTAATTCCTCAATACATAATCCTTCTAAAGACTTTACTCGACTCTGCGCCACGTATGCCTCTCCCTCCTCCAACTCCAAGATATTTTGATGTAATTTCTACCGGACTGTATGTAATATTTGTTCCAAATACGAGCCAAATCGGACATCATAGGTCGCTTTCTATTCACGGATGTATTATGTGTTCCAAGTATGGACCAAATCGTACCACAAATACAATTTTTGTGAATATCTCGATCCTTGCGCCACCTAGCGGCGATTTCTTTCATAGGTCGCTTTCTATTCTTGTATGTATTATGTGTTCCAAACATGAGCCAAATCGGACCACAAATACGATTTTTGTGAATATCTCGATCCTTGCACCACCTAGCGGCGATTTTTTTTCATATGTCGCTTTCTATTCTTGTATGTATATGTGTTCCAAATGTGAGCCAAATCGGAACACAAATACGATTTTTGTGAATATATCTATCCTTGCGCCACCTAGCGGCGATTTTTTTCATACGTCGCTTTCTATTCTTGTATGTATTATGTGTTCCAAATATGAACCAAATCGGAACACAAATACGATTTTTGTTAATATCACGATCCTTGCGCCACCTAGCGACGATTTTTTTCATAGGTCGCTTTCTATTCTTTTATGTATTATGTGTTCCAAACCTGAGCCAAATCGGACCACAAATACGATTTTTGTAAATATCTCGATCCGTGCGCCACCTAGCGACGATTTTTTTCTTATTATTGCATTGTCATCGGGTTCTGAACTATCTTCCAAGTTTCAAGCTTGTAGCTTATCGGGAAGTTACTTAAATTTTAATTACAAAATTCGTTCACAACGGCCGGCCGTGCATCCTGTCAAGTCAACATAAATAAAACCGTTTAATTAAAAAGGAGCGCGTACGCGGTTGCTGGCTAATAGTACAAGACTGTCGACTGCGCTCTTGTCGCTGAAGATGGCAGTTCGGTGTTCGTTGGCGCAGTCTAATGGTGATGGAAGCGGCTTAAACAATTGTGAAAATAGAAATACTTGTACTTATACCATTTAGCTAAATAAATACTCTTGAGTGCCTATATATAGGCACCTAGTATACGAATGAGAGTATCTTATTTTTGCTGAATCGTGTCTTCTTACCGAAGATGATATTTGCATGTGTGTAAGTAGTATATATCAGCTTTCATATCATTTAACGTTCGTGGTATTACTCTTTACATTAATCTCTAATATATATTTTATAAGATAGCACACAGCTGGGTATATAATATTCGGTTATGCCCGAAATTTGACTTCCTTACTTGTTAATTTTTGTGTTCACTTTGTGCTAATAAATGCTTTATTGACGTTGACACTTTGAACCGCAGTTCGGCCGACGATTTTTATACTCAGTTGAGCAGAGCTCACAGAGTATATTAAGTTTGATTGATATAGATTGATTGATAGATATAGACCTCCATATATCAAAATAATCAGGATCGAAAAAAAATTTGATTGAGCCATGTCCGTCCGTTAACACGATAACTTGAGTAAATTTTGAGGTATCTTGATGAAACTTGGTATGTAGGTTCCTGAGCACTCATCTCAGATCGCTATATAAAATGAACGATATCGGACTATAACCACGCCCACTTTTTCGATATCGAAAAACCGAAAAAGTGCAATAATTCGTTACCAAAGACAGATAAAGCGATGAAATTTGGTACGTAAGTTGAACTTATGACGCAGAATAGAAAATTAGTAAAATTTTGGACAATGGGCGTGGCACCGCCCACTTTTAAAAGAAGGTAATTTAAAATTTTTGCAAGCTGTAATTTGGCAGTCGTTTAAGATATCATGATGAAATTTGGCAGGAACGTTACCCCTATTACTATATGTACGCTTAATAAAAATTAGCAAAATCGGAGAAGGACCACGCCCACTTTAAAAAAATTTTTTTTTAAGTAAAATTTTAACAAAAAATTTAATATCTTTACAGTATATAAGTAAATTATGTCAACAGTCAACTTCAGTAATGATATGGTGCAACAAAATTTTTTTTCATTTGTCTAGGATAATTTTAATGCCATAAGTCGAACAAAAATTTACCAATCCTTTTGTTCAGTCAGTCAGTCAGTTTTTATACACAGTCGTCCGTCTGTCCTTCCGCATGGCTGTTAACACGATAACTTCAGCAAAAATCGACATATCTTTACTGAACTTAGTTCACGTACTTATCTGATCGCACTTTATCTTGGTATAAAAAATGAACGAAATCTGACTATGACCACGCCCACTTTTCGATATCGAAAATTACGAAAAATTAAATAAATGCCATAATTTTATACCAAATACGAAAAAAGGGATGAAACATGGTAATTGGATTGGTTTATTGACGCGAAATATAACTTTAGAAAAAACTTTGTAAAATGGTTGTG
The DNA here is from genome assembly GCA_029619165.1 of Eurosta solidaginis. Taxonomy (NCBI): domain Eukaryota; kingdom Metazoa; phylum Arthropoda; class Insecta; order Diptera; family Tephritidae; genus Eurosta; species Eurosta solidaginis. The sequence goes on from JARSSU010039141.1 coordinate 12,109, forward strand.
ACACCTACCATATAAAGTAGAAGAAAATGAAAAAGTTCTGCAGGGCGAAATAAAAAACCCTTGAAATCTTTGCAGGTATTACATATATAAATAAATTAGCGGTATCCAACAGATGATGTTCTGGGTCACCCTGGTCCACATTTTGGTCGATATCTCGAAAACGCATTCACATATACAACTACCACCACTCCCTTTTAAAACTCTCATTAATACCTTTAAAGTCACCCCTGGTCCACCTTTATGGCGATATTTCGAAACGGCGTCCACCTATAGAACTACTGCCCATTCCCTTTTAAAATACTCATTAACACCTTTCGTTTGATACCCATATTGTACAAACGCATTCTAGAGTCACCCCTGGTCCACCTTTATGGCGATATCTCGAAAAAGCGATCACCTATACAACTACCACCACTCCCTTTTAAAACCCTCATTAATACCTTTATTTTATACCCATATCATACAAACAAATTCTAGGGTAACTCCTGTTCCACCTTTATGGCTATATCCATAAATGGCATCCACCTATAGAACTATGGCCCACTCCCTCATAAAATACTCTTTAATGCCTTTCATTTGATACACATGTCATACAAACACATTCCAGAGTTTCCCTCGGTTCATTTTCCTACATGGTGATTTTTCCTTATGTTGTCACCATAGCTCTCAACTGAGTATGTAATGTTCGGTTAAACCCGAACTTAACCTTCCTTACTTGTTACACCTATTTTTGGCCGACGCAGTCACCCAGGTGACTGCCAGAAAAAGAATAAAAGTGTCAACCCGTTTCAGTTATCTATGACTAAAATTATAAAACCTTATTTTGTATTTTTTCTACTTAAAATTCATTAAGTAGGACATTTTATTTAATAATTAAATAGTCACCCCGGTGACTCGTCGGCCAAATGCGTTGTAAAATAGTTGTAAATGACTAAAATTATAAAACCTTTTTTGTATTTTTTTGAGGTAAATGAGTTAAAAGAATTTATTAAAAATGTGTGTTTTTTGAGGGGGGATATGAAAAAGTCACCCCTGTGACTCGTCGGCCGAACTAGGGTTAAATGATGGAAAAGGTGAAAAATCACGTCCTTTTCATATATGTACATTAACCTAGGTCGATTTGTATGGACGAAAGTTTACCGATATCGCGCCATCATTTTTTCGATAGGATTTGGGCTCAGGAAAAAAAGTTCCACTACGCATACGTCGTTAACACTCCTCAAAACCTTAGGGGAGTTTCCTTTTAGCCACCAAAACAGCAACAACAGCTTTGCTACGTTATATTCGATAATAGATAGGTGCTCCTTATGCAGGATGTGATTCTTCGTCAGGCGTGGTCGGTCTTGGGCTACAGAAAAGCCCCTGCTCCATGTTAAACCTGGCGCTGAATGTAAGAGCAAAATGGTACCTATAGGTGCTAGGAGTAGAAGGTTCAAGGCAAGATAAATGTACAAAAAATAATAATAACTATGCTTCGCATAAATTAGTATAGAAGCAAAATATGTCAAATTTTATTGTTAGCGTAGAAATGCAATGAGCTGAGCTAAGCAAGAAAACGAATTCATGCCGGACCTGTATTACGTGTTACGATCCGTGATAGAAACTGAGTTTTTAAATCACAATAGCTCTGAAATGGTGAATCAGATTAATGGCATATGTGAACTAGCGACAAAGAGAACTCAGTAGAATCCCTAACTCGTTATAATTTTTAAAAATAGTGTTATTAGCAAAACTAAGGGGTGCTGCTATCTCTAAGCCGATGCTAAGCAGTGATGCGAATTCACATTAATAATTCAATCATTATTTATCTACATAAACGAAACAATAATTGCGTCTACACATATGTACCATGTACGTATACGAGCAGCGGAGAGTCAAGCACAAACTCATGCATATATCTGAGATACTCCTGAAAGTATGCAATGAGAAAAGCTATAAAATCGTGCAATTGTAGTTACAGCAGAGAAGTTTGAGAGCTAATGGCAACTAGTAGATTCTGGAATCGCCTAGAAGATGCGAACGTTGAAATCAGAGAGTATATAAGGCAGCAAATGTAGAGGCGCTGGAATTCAGTTTGATTTGAGCTTTCAAGCAGTTTCGATTAAGACGCTATCTAGCGAGCAAGAGCAGTATTATTTTGAAAGCCCGTTTCATTTAAACTATCAGTTTGGTTATTAAGCTAGCTAGTTGCAGAATATAAGTGTTATTGCGAAGTACTTTAATAAAGGCCATTTTTCCATTATTCAATATTGGAGTTATTTATTCAACAGTTTAGTGATACGAACTTAGCAAAAAGGGCAAGTTGCATAGTAATCGCTTTAGTGAAAATGGTTTTCAGTCACTGATCATAACACGTGATACGGGCCCAGGTTTCAGTCGGGTTAAACATTGTTCGGTATAACGTTAGTATACTACCTCTAGCCAGATCATGTAGTACATGCTAACGATTTTATCTCGCTGCTAAACCTTTAAAGGCTACTCACTTTGTTTTAAGCGCTCTTCAAGTTGATGTTTTTTTGTGTTTTTTTTTGCAATGGAATATCAGCAGATTGATAGTGGGTTGAAAGCAATTATATCAGTTAGCAAGTTCCACACTACCACCCTTTGTTATGCGTACTCCCAGGCCTCCTATTCCTTTTCTGTTTCTTTTTTGTGTTTCTTTGAACATTTGTAGGTAGCTGCAATTGTTTTTATTTACGAATTTCGAAAACATACATATGTATGTATGTAAATACAATGGGACAAAAACTATGTAATTTGGAAAATTGCTGCCATATAATCCTTTGTTGTTCTGCAATTAAGCAGCAATTAAAATTCATTAATTAATACGTGGTCGGCGGCGAAAAACATGTAAATGTCGTTTAAATACTGTTATTGAATTTCAATTTGATCAGCCAGTAGAGTCATAAGTAGCTCGTGCTAATTAAAACTTTAATCATAGTTGGGGCATAGCAATGACGGCAGCCCACCCTTAATTCATAGAAATAGACAACATTGGTTAATTTTTTGTAGTTCTTTAAACAGAACAAAAACAAAAATACCAGTTTCATTGAAACCGCCATAAAAAAAGCATATCTTTAACACAGATTACATAAAAAACATGTACTGAGCAAAAAGAATAAAATATGCAAGGAAGGCAATTGGGATAAAGTTTACAACAACTAAGGCATGACGTGGCTGAATGCGTTTGTACACTTTAATCATCGTAGGAGTGCGGGTTAAAATCCCACTCCCGGGAGAAAAGGTTTTGAAGAGATTTACAAGGTATAATCGAAACAGCTGTCATCTTGTCCGTCCTGATGTCACGTTGTTTAATTTTCCCAAACTATTAAATAAAAGATATTATTTTATATAGAAAGAAAATTATATATTTTGTAATCCTGATAGAAGGTAAATTCATTCGATTTTACGTCGCCAGGGGGCGCAAAGACTGAGATATTAAAAAAATCGTATTTGTGGTCCGATTTGGCTAATATTTGGAACATATTTTACATACGGGAATAGAAATCTCTTTGTGAAAAAACTTCCGCTAGGTGGCGCAAGGGCCGAGATATTCAAAAAATCGTATTTGTATTCGTATTTTACGCGCAAACGTATACGTATATACATGTCCAAAAAATCACGGCTATTATTCATTATATTCTATTAGATAAATGCGTTATAATCGTGAATTATCTTCTCCGGTTAATAATGGTGAAACAAAGCATGCATGTACTTCAAGCTTTTCACTAATATGTATATTCCATATTCAATTTTTAAGTTCAAGTGAGACGAAATAAATTTTGTGTCAGTGCATGTCTATTCCTCATTTTGTTTTAAAAAATATAGCGGCAACCACCCTACAAGACTGAGGTAACTAGTTCACCCACACATTCAAAGCTTTTTTCGCTCTCCACTGACACACCCGCCAGCATTTTTTGAAAATTTTGATCAAAAAAATATTCAAATATCAGACCCCAAGATGATTAAAAACGTTCAAATTCAAAAGCATTTTCTGTTCGAAAATTATCGTATCGTCGGGAGAAAAATTCTTGAATAATCATTTATGATTCATATTTCGAAACGCTTTTTGTTCATATTTGTTATCATTGTAAAATTAAGATTTAATTGTTTTGTGTAATATTTGAATGCTTTTCGCAATCATTTTCTAATCATATTTGTGAACATGATTCAATCATTTTGGTTGATATTTTTGAATAATTTTTAAATGCGATTATGATGCATTTATTCTTCATATCATATTCAAAATAAGATACTACATAATAATCTTATTTCATCAGGGGAAGAAAGCATGCGGAAGTGAGCTATTTGAACCACAGGTCACTCGCAAACAAACTTGACCGATATACACCTCGACTGCAACATCTAGCATCAACTATGATCGTCAATATCTTGAAATACGATATGGTACGGGATGTTGAAGCCATATCCAGGTACATACATATGTCAAGAGAGTTTCACAACCTTTGTATTGTCTAATTTGCATTTTCTGGGAAGCCGAAGGTGGAGAAATGGTTGGGGACATCTTTTTTTAGGAGCAGTATTCACCGTGGTGGGGCCGTGTGTAGAAGTCCACGAAAGTGGGGAAAGCTTCTGACCGCCATTCACCTGGGAATGGCCAGAGCGATTCTTTTGCATGCGGTTCAAGCAGCTCACTACTGCCGGTCGCATGCGGCCAAGCATCCTCTGGGTAGCCGCTAAACATCCGTTTAGCGGTGAGCTAATGTGAGAAGGCGACAACCTGGCTAGACCACTCTGACATAATCGGTTTAAGGGCTAGCCGGGGGAGATCTCATCGGCAGCGTCTGTACAGCTCTAGGTGCGGCTGCAAGCGGGCGTCTGTCTTGGAGCAAGCGGCTCGCTATATAAACGTGCCAAGTAATATTTTCACCCCCGCTGAGCGGGTTGTGCGCTGGGCTTGGGACCCGCCACGTAAAACCATACTCCAATGAAATATAACAACAAGCCTCGGATAAATACACTCTCTATTGATGACGACCATGGCAAACGTTTGAAGGACAATGAATTGAGGGCATGCACCTGGAACGTCCGCTCCCTGAATGGGATTGGTGCAGATGCCCGGCTGGTTGATGTCCTCGTCAAAGCAAAATCTGACATCACCGCCATCCAAGAAATGCCTTGGACGAAGCAAGGAAGAAAGAAGATCAAAAATTGTGACATATATTGGAGTGGCCATACGAATAAGCGCAGTTTCGGCGTCGGATTCGTGGTGGGAGAGAGACTTTGTCGCCAAGTTCTGGCGTTCACACCTGTGGACGAACGTCTCGCCGCTATCCGAATAAAAGCAAATTTTTTAATATATCATTCATCTGCGCCCATGCGCCGACAGAGGAGAAAGACGATGAGGTGAAAGACACTTTTTATGAACAATTAGAACGCACATACGAGCGCTGCCCCCGTCACGATATAAAAGTCGTGCTTGGTGACTTTAACGCCAGGGTGGGCAAAGAAGGTGTTTTTGGCCCTACAGTCGGAAAGTTCAGCCTACACAATGAAACTTCTGCTAACGGACTGAGGCTGATTGACTTTGCCGGTGCTCGAAACATGGTCATATCCAGCACGAGGTTCATGCATAAAAGATACATCAAGCTACATGGCTGTCTCCTGATCGAAATACTCGCAATCAGATCGATCACGTTGTGATAGACGGACGGCATGCCTCCAGTGTTTTAGATGTGCGCACGATCCGAGGACCTAACATCGACTCGGACCATTATCTCGTTGCAGCCAAAATACGCACCCGCCTCAACGCGGCTAAAACCAAGGAACAAAAAACACAAGGGAAGCTAGACGTCGAAAAGCTTCAATCACAACAGACTGCCAATGATTTCGCAACTCGACTCTCACACCTGCTCTCTGAGAGCACAACTCATCCTGAAGGAATACAGGAGCAGTGGGAGCATATTTCCAAAGCACTTCGTACTGCCGCCGAGGAAAAAATTGGTTACCGGCGACCACGAAAAAACAACTGTTACGATGAAGAATGCCGCGTTGCAACTGAAAGAAAAGACGCTGCCTACAGGGCTACGTTAAAAGCGAGCGCGACAAGAGGAGTGTGTGAACGCTATCGTGAGTTGAAAAAGGAAGCGAGACGCCTTTTCAGGAAGAAAAAAGCAGAAGCAGAAAGGCGTGAGTGCGAGGAGCTTGAGCTGCTAGCCACCAGGAATAACGCCCGAAAATTTTACCAAAAAATACGGCGACAGACGGAAGGTTTTAAGACCGGGGCAAACTCCTGTAGGAACGAAAACGGCGACCTTGTAACTGATGTCCAGAGGGTGCTTAGATTATGGAGGGAACACTTCTCTGTTCTCCTAAATGTAGGCAGCAATTCACCGCGCAGAGATGAAGAACCCGATCCCGCAATCGATGATGATGGAATATATGACCCCCCGTCCGATTATGACGAAATTAGAATAGCAATAACCAGATTGAAAAACAACAAGGCCGTGGGCGCTGATGGATTGCCTGCGGAGCTATTCAAGTACGACGGCGAGGAGTTGGTAAGGCGCATGCAGCAGCTTCTTAACAAAATATGGGCAGAAGAGTGCATGCCCGATGGTTGGTATCTAAGTGTTCTTTGCCCAGTCCACAAGAAGGGGGATACTGCAAAATGCACCAACTATCGTGGAATCAGCCTTCTCAATATCGCATATAAGGTCCTTTTAAGTGTATTGTGCGAAAGATTGAAGCTCACCGTGAACCGGCTGATTGGACCTTATCAGTGCGACTTCAGACCTGGTAAATCTACCATCGACCAGATTTTCACAATGCGCCAAATCTTGGAAAAAACCCGTGAAAAAAGAATCGACACACATCACCTCTTCGTGGACTTTAAAGCCGCCTTCGACAGCACGAAAAGAAGCTCCTATAAGCCGCTATGTCTGAATTTGGTTTCCCCGTAAAACTTATACGGCTGTGCAAAATGACGTTGAGCAACACCATCAGCTCAGTCAGAATTGGGAAGGACTTCTCCGAGCCGTTCGAAACTAAACGAGGTTTCAGACAGGGTGACCCCCTATCGTGCGATTTGTTTAATTTGATGCTGGAGAAAATTATACTAGCTGCAGAACTTAACCGCACTGGAACAATATACTATAAAAGCGTGCAATTACTGGCATATGCTGATGGCATTGATATCATCGACCTAAACACCCGCGCTGTTAGTTCTGCTTACTTCAAACTGGAAAAAGAAGCGGTAAAGATGGGTTTGATGGTGAATGAGGACAAAACGAAGTACCTGCTGTCATCGAGTAAAGAGTCAGCGCATATGCGCCTTGGAAACCGCGCTACTGTTGGCAGCCATAATTTCGAAATAGTAAAAGACTTCGTTTATTTGGGAACCAGCATCAACACTAGCAACAACATCAGCACTGAAATCCAGCTAAGAATCTATCTTGCCAATAAATGCTACTTTGGACTAGGTAGGCAATTGAAAAGTAAAGTCCTCCCTCGGCAAACAAAAATCATACTCTACAAGTCACTTATCGTACCCGTCCTGCTATATGGGGCAGAAGCATGGACCATGACAACAGCAGATGAAAGCGGCTTTGGGAGTGTTCGAAAGAAAAGTTCTTCGAAAGATTTATGGACCTCTACGCGTTGGCGATGGCGAGTACCGAAAAAGATTTAATGATGAGCTGTACGAGCTATACGCAGACATCAACATAGTCCAGCGAATTAAAACGCAGCGGCTGCGCTGGCTAGGCGATGTTATGCGAATGAAAGATGATGCTCCGGCCAAGTGTTTCTATCGGAACCCGCCTATGGAAGCAGAGGTAGAGGGCGGCCCCCACTCCGTTGGAAGGACCAGGTGGAAAACGATTTAAACTCCCGCCAATTAAGTAATTAAGTATGTAAGTATTCAAATTATTTCTTGTCTTGAAGAATACAATTTTAATATATTTTTTCTGAACTTCATGATTGAAAAGATGTGAGTATGTGAAAAAAATAAGATCTTCAATAAAAAGTAACATTTTAACAAGTATAAAATTCATTATTCAACCAAGATAGTCAGAAAAGATTCAGAAAGCTGAATGAAAAATGATTAAAAAATTTTAATCACCTAAAGTAAACACATTTGATTCAAATATGATTCTAAACTGTGATTGAAAAGCTATATTGAGTTTTTGATCATCAAAAGTATTCATATTTGATAATTTCTTTTGTTCAATTGTATGATAACTCATAATTTAGCCAGAAAGAGTAATCAAATTGGATTGATATGTAGGGAAATTCAAAACTTAATCACCTATGTAAATGTTGATTGGGACATGTAAAATTCCATACTGTCATCGAAATGACAGTGTCATTTTTAATGACAGTTCAGAAATTATTCCGCAAAACCTTAAACATAAGTGTTTTGTGATTTTCGTTAATATCTTTTGAACGAGTTAAAATTTTTATTTTCCGCCTTCGGATTATGAATACTGATGTTAAAACGCGGGTAATTGTTTACTTTAGCTCACAACTCTAAAGCTCGTCCAAAAATATCTGGAGAGGTGTCAACAGACGCGCTTTGCACCCAGGATCACGAATCCGAAGGCGGAAATTCAAAATTTTATATCGTTTCGGAGATATTTTGTAGTACCCAAAAGAAAAACTGTGGGTAAAAGTGTTTTGCGCGGATATAGTTTTGGTCTACAAACCGGTGTTGGACCCACCCAGGATAATGTGTTATAAGCGCGGCCGAAGGCCGCCAATGCAGAAAGGTGTTCTGCGCAAAAATACTATGGATCCCATCACCGGTTTCGGAGCGCTCCGGGGCCATTTTTCGTTTTTTTGGAAATAACTATGGACAGAAATAAAATTTTGAATTTCCGTTCTCGGATTCGTGGTCCTGGGATAAAACACAACTTTTTACACCTCTCCCGATATTTTTGGTCGGGTTTTTGCAGTTGTGAGCCAAAGTAAACAATTACTAAGACGCGTCCTTTGATAGCTCTCTCAATATTTTTGGAAGTGTATTAGCAGTGTCATGCTGTCGTAAAGAATTACCAAATCGTTCCCGAAATGGTCGGGCTAGCGCCTTAATGGTGCTCTGTTACCGGAGCGTACCGAATCTGTATCCGGCAAAGGACCATCACATCGATAACACTCCTCAAAGCCTTCGGGAAGCAACCTTATCACTACAACAACAACAACAACAGGCGTTTGTACGCTTTAGCCAAAGTTCACATTATCAGGTATGAAATAGTGAATATTTGCATTTATGGCAAAGTCTAATGCTGTTCATTCTAGAATTTCCCTTGGCTATGAAATGTGTTCAAACAGAAAGCATAAAGAAACGCAACACTTCTACTACTTACCTGTTTGGATACCTTAGGATTGAAACTGAATTTAGAGCAATTTAACTAAAAACCTTAGAACGGTGAATTTAATACTCGTATTATAGATAACACAAAAGCAAAATCATTAAAGTTAAATCTTGAATGTTTACAGCAACTCTTGACGTTTTAAATCTTCATATGTGTTTCGATTTACTACATTCCCTAGCGAAGCTTTAAACTCTTCTTCCTGATCAGCTATCCAAAGTTTACTTTGCTTTGAGGCTAGCCGAACGTTTTAGGGAGTGTTATCGATGTTGATGGCCTTTGCCGAATACAAATCCGGTACGTTCCGGGAATAAAGCACCATTAAGGTACCAGCCCAACCATCTCGGGAAAGATTAGCATGACCATATTAAACGTTCTAGACCATACCACCATATTATGCAGGCAATTAGTTTTGAATTCGAAATCAAAATAAAATAATTAAAAAAAATTGTTTAAGTTAAACGGTTTTTTTTAAAACAATACTTACATGAAATAATAATAATACGAAAAGCTAGAAAATAACTAGGTAGGTCCAAGGTACTAGTCATCACACTCCTTATCAATCTAGGGCGTTGATCAGATAATTAAATAAAAGCGTTTGACGCGTCATATTTCTATTGATAGTCATATATAAGACCAACTGAACTTTAATCAGGTTATGCTACGCCTCACATTTTTAGAAATTTCACGCGCCCAACGCTTTTATTTAATTGTCTGATCAACGCCCTAGATTGATAAGGCGTGTGATGACTAGTACCTAGGACCTACCTAATTATTTTCTAGCTTTTCGTATTATTATTATTTCATGTTAGTATTGTTTTCAATAAAACCATTTAACTTAAACATTTTTTTTTAATTATTTTATTTTCAAGTACGATTTTTGTGAATATCTCGATCCTTGCGCCACCTAGCGGCGATTTTTTTGATAGGTCGCTTTCTATTCTTGTATGTATTATGTGTTCCAAGCATAAGCCAAGTCGGACCACAAATACGATTTTTGCGAAAATCTCGATCCATGCGCCACCTAGCGGCGATTTTTTTTCACAGGTCGATTTCTATTCTTGCATGTGTGTATGTGTTCCAAATAGGAGCCAAATCGGACCCCAAATGCGAATTTTGTGAATATCTCGATCCATGCGCCACCTAGCGGCTGTTCCTTTCTTATTATTGCATTGTCATCGGGTTCTGAACTATATTCCAAGTTTCATGCTTGTAGCTTATCGGGAAGTTACTTAAATTTCAATTACAAGATTCATTCACAACGGCCGTGCGGCCGTGCATGCGTCCTGCCTGTCAACTCAAGCTAAATAAAACCGTTTAAAAAGATATGTAGCTAGCTGTCTTCAAAATGTTTGTGATTGTTTAGTATAAGAACTAATCATCATAATAAGGTCTTCAGGAGTAAAGAACACGCATTCATAAAAACAAATAGTGTTGAACATTTACAAGACTGTCGACCGAATATATTGACACAGCTGCCAACTTATTGTGCATAAGTACACTATGTGCCAACTGATCAATTGGAATCTGATGTAAGCGTAAATATCTGTTTTTATTAGTATAACGTGATTATTACACTTGTACTTACAGTTGAAAGAGTATGTATGCCGGTTCATTAATATATACGTAGAAAATCAAATTGGAAAAGCGGCCGAAGCTATTAGTTACTCTGTACAAGAGACAATTTCAGATGGTGATGTTATACTAACAATTGGCTGGTGAGTCCAAACATCTATCGCATATGCATACCGTTGGTGAAAGTAAAAAAAGTTGCATATTATATTTCAGGGATGCAACTTAACGTTAAGCTAATCGTTTATCAAAAAATTTCCACCGTTTCCGTTGAAACACTTCGAAATATTATCGATAAAGAAATTATCAAGATAAATTGTATCTCGTTTTAACCGAAAGGAAAAGCTTTCGTTAACGTTAAAAACGTTAACAAAAACGTGATACTTTATGTTTGAATTGTGCTGGCAATGCTATAGCCATGGTGAAGCCGTAAGGTGGCAACAACGAGCGCACATACACACACAAACTCCATGTAATTTGTTTGTGTAATTCGTTGGTGGTAATGTCAAAAATACTCTGAGAAATGTTCGTACTGTCAAAATTCATGAGAAAAGTTGCATTCAGCCTGGCTAATGCTTTCACCTTTAATGACTCCGCCATCAATCAGCTTTGCCAGCATAGTTTGAAATTAATAATCAACATAAACGATTTGATTTCGTTTTGATATGGCAGAAAACGAAACGAAATCACTTCGTTAATTTGACGATCTTAACGTTAATAAACGAAACGAAATGACTTCGTTTCGTTTATTAACGTTGATTATCGTAACGAAATGATATCGGTTCGTTGGTTAAGCATGCCTGTTATATTTAATACCGAGATAGCAACATAATCACTTAACCTATTTTGTGACTAAGAAATAATTAATGTCATGATTAGTTTTTTAGTCAAGATCGTTTCCTCGACTATTCGACTGTAGAACAATTAAAACTTTATTAACAATTAACTTAATTGTCCAAGTCAAGGAAAATGTGGGTGTGAAGTTCGATCAGGATCTTCACTTTGGAGAGCATGCAAGCGCAATTGTACCGAAAATCCAGAGCGATGCAAAAGAGAACGAGCAGGTACTCAGTGATATCCACAAACAGGCCTCGAACCTCTATGTCGGGAATTGCCCGTCGAATCCAGTTCTTAAAGAAAATACCAAGAACTCGCAGAAGAGGAACGCACTCTCCCTAGGGAAACGCGAGTCACTCTAGCTCAACTTGGATCTGGATACTGTAACAGGTTAAACTCTTACCTATTCAGAATCAACTCCGTCATACAATATGTATGTCCCGCTTGCAATATGGCCCCACATGACACTAACCATCTTTTCAACTGTATTGTGGAACCAACGCCTCTAACACCTCTCATTATGTCCACCCCTGTTGAAACAGCAGTTTCCTTGGACTCCTGTTAGAAGACATTGATGACGATTTGAGATTGGTCGCACCTATTGGATAGGGCGAAGCACTGTACAACAACAACAACAACCACTCGTCTATTAAGACCTCATCTCCTTCACAGCACCTCATCCAAGCCTACTTCCTTGATGGACCCTAGAAGTTCTCTTGGCTTGAGGGATTGAATGTGGAAATAATCTGGCCATGGTGGGCCTATAAACTTAGCCCTATGTCTTGAGATTGCGTCGCATTCCAGGAGGATATGAATCACAAAATCCGCATGTACTATTCGATAGTATGCTAAGTTTCTGCATACGTTCAGTTCTACAATGTCCTGTAAAATAACTGTTAGGATTCTTTGGTTTCCTTCGAGAATCCTATTATTTCCCTGTAACGACTTGTGCTAAAACCTCCTAACAGTATTGCGCCATTGTTCTTTTCTCTTTCCCTCTCTTCTACTAATAAATGCACATGTGAGCCAACAGGTAGGAACGGCTCGGAATCGATGGGTCGTGCAGTTGCTGCCTCTCTGTCCAGGTTGTCCGCCTGCTCATTGCCTTCTGTTCTCCTATGGCCTGATACACAGGCCAACAGTACTACGTTGTGTGCTCCTAATTGATTCAGCTTTTCTATGCACTCAAGGACCAGTCCTGAATTTATTTCGAACGCCGCAATTGCTTTTAGTGGGGCCTGACTGTCTGACTGAGTTTGAAAGTTGTTTTATTGGAGTGTCCGCGCTGAAGTTTCAGCTCAGCGCACTGAATTATGGCTCTCCGCTTGAAAAATGTAACTTAAACACCTTGTTGTTGTTGTTGTAGCAATGTTTCCCCCTACCTAATAGCTGCGACCGATCACGAATTGTCATCAATATCCTCTAACGAGAGTCCAAGGAAACTTGCTGTTTCGACAGGGGTGGACCATATAGAAAGGGGTGCTAGAGGCGTTGGTTCTACATTACAATTAAAGAGATGGTTGGTGTCGTGTGGGGACACATTGCAAGCGGGGCATATATTTTGTATCTCGGGGTTGATTCTGGATATGTAAGAGTTTTACCTGTTACAGTATCCAGAACGAAGTTGAGCCAGAGTGACTCGCGTTTCCCTGGGGAGTATGCGTTCCTCTTCCGCAGGATTTGGGTACTGTTCCCTGAGTACTGGATTCACCGGGCAATTCCCGGCATAAAGGTACGACGCCTGTTTGTGGAGTTCACCAAGGACCTGCTTGTGTTTTTTTGCTTCATACGGCTGAGTTCTCAGGTGCCGTATTTCCTCAAAATGCTTACGAAGATGACTCCTCAAGTCTCCAGGCGGTGTTGGCTCATCAATCAGATGTCTGTTGGGATGCCCAGGTTTCTGGGTATTCAACAGGAACTATTTGGTTAGCATCTCATTTCACTCCCTGATAGGGAGTATTCTCGCCTCATTATGTAGATGGTGTTCTGGGGACATAAGAAGACAGCCCGTGGCAGTTCTGAGCGCAGTATTTTGGTAGTCCTGTAGCTTCTTCCAGTGGGTAGTTTTTAGGCTTGGTGACCATATAGGTGACGCGTAGAACGCAAACGGCTGGCCAATTGCTTTGTATGTGGTAATGAGCGTTTCAAATGTAATAGTTACAACTCGCTGATTTGAGTAATCGTGGCAATAGATGCGGGCGTAGTCGTGGGAGTAACTAACTCCATGGAGATTACACTAATCAACGACTTTTAATATCGGAAGGTAGACCAGCACCACAACAACAGTCCCGAACAACAACAACAACAACAACTGGATCCCCTTTAGCCAATATTTTTTAGATGGTTAGCAAGTTTGATGGATTTTTCAACCTCTTTGCCGATGATGGTATTGGGAGACACACTATAATGGTAATGTGCGCACCCCGTGGCCTGGATTTAGTTGGGTAACCTAGGGTGGGATAATATAGAAGGTTCAAGTTTTATCGATGTTGATGATCCTTTGCCAGATATAAATCTAGTCCGTTCCGGTAACAAGTACCATTGAGAAGCAATCCCGACCATCTCGAGAGCGATTTAACATGGCCACATTGAAATTTCTTGGCCATCCCGACCACCGAAGCGAAGTATCTTCGGGTACCTATGATTCTGGTTATCTGAAATCTCCTTGAGTCCCTTGTGCCATTGGCCTCTCAGCAAATACCTAATTGTGGAGTCCTATTTATAGCAAACTTTTCGGGTTACATATATTAAAAACTTTTAATCTGTCCTTACTGATATTAGTTTCTTTCTCATTCTAGTTAATTTAATTTTGACGATGTGCGCATAGCAATATCCCAAATATTCAAGCTGTGGCTGTAAGAAGAACATACATTTGCTCAAATTACACGAAAACTGCGACAACTATCCATCCGACTTTTTAGTACCACAAGTATATTATGGGAAAGGGTTAAGACCAAAGGCTCAACATCACCGGTATTATACAGCTGCATCACGCTGGAACCCGCTTTGAAAAAATCCAAATTTTTTTTGTGATTTCTATAACTACAAACGATGAAATTGATTGTAGTGAAATTCATTTTTTTGTAGTTCTTATAGTTACTCCGAAAATATAATACATTGTGCGGAAACCAAGCAATTTAAGCAAATTTGGTTTTTTTCTTTTTGAAATACGTTTTAAATCGTTTGTAGTTTTTCATACGAAAAATAAATTTTTTTTTGGTCCACAGGTTTCGGAGATATCGCTAACGCATCTCAAAAAAACCAAGAACGCAGCAATTTGGAAGCACTAAAAGTACTTTTCCTATAACTACAAACGATGAAATTGATTGTAGTGAAATTCATTTTTTTGTAGTTTTTATAGTTACTCCGAAAATATAATACATTGTGCGGAAACCAAGCAATTTAAGGAAATTTGGGTTTTTTCTTTTTGAAATACGTTTTAAACGTTTGTAGTTTTTCATACGAAAAAAAATTTCCCCTTTTTTTGGTCGACAGGTTTCGGAGATATCGCTAACGCATCTCAAAAAAATACTCAAGAACGCAGCAATTTGGAAGCACTAAAAGTACTTTTCCTATAACTACAAAACGATGAAATTGATTGTAGTGAAATTCATTTGTTTTGTAGTTCTATAGTTACTCCGAAAAGTATAATACAGCGTGCGGAAACACACAGCAAACTTTAAGTAATTTGTTTGTTATTCGTTTTGTAAATACGTTTTAAATCGTTTGTAGTTTTTCATACGAAAAAAATTTTGTTTTTTGGTCCAAGTTTCGGAGATATCGCTAACGCTAATGCTTCACATAAAACCAGCACGCAGCATTTGCAGCACTAAAAGTACTTTTGCCTATAACTACAAACGATTGAAATTGATTGTCAGCGAAGCAAAATCATTTTTTTGTAGTTCTTATAGTTACTCCGAAAATATAATACATTGTTGCGGAAACCAAGCAATTTAACGAAATTTGGTGTTTTTTGCTTTTTGAAATACGTTTTAAATCGTTTGTAGTTTTTCATACGAAAAAAAATTTTTTTTTGGTCGACAGGTTTCGGAGATATCGCTAACGCATCTCAAAAAAACCAAGAACGCAGCAATTTGGAAGCACTAAAAGTACTTTTCCTATAACTACAAACGATGAAATTGATTGTAGTGAAATTCATTTTTTTGTAGTTCTTATAGTTACTCCGAAAATATAATACATTGTGCGGAAACCAAGCAATTTAAGTAAATTTGGTTTTTTTGTTTTTGAAATACGTTTTAAATCGTTTGTAGTTTTTCATAGGAAAAAAAATTTTTTTTTGGTCCATAGGTTTCGGAGATATCGCTAACGCATCTCAAAAAAACCAAGAACGCAGCAATTTGGAAGCACTAAAAGTACTTTTCCTATAACTACAAACGATGAAATTGATTGTAGTGAAATTCATTTTTTTGTAGTTCTTATAGTTACTCCGAAAATATAATACATTGTGCGGAAACCAAGCAATTTAAGTAAATTTGGTTTTTTTGTTTTTGAAATACGTTTTAAATCGTTTGTAGTTTTTCATACGAAAAAAAATTTTTTTTTGGTCCACAGGTTTCGGAGATATCGCTAACGCATCTCAAAAAAACCAAGAACGCAGCAATTTGGAAGCACTAAAAGTACTTTTCCTATAACTACAAACGATGAAATTGATTGTAGTGAAATTCATTTTTTTGTAGTTTTTATAGTTACTCCGAAAATATAATACATTGTGCGGAAACCAAGCAATTTAAGCAAATTTGGGTTTTTTCTTTCTGAAATACGTTTTAAATCGTTTGTAGTTTTTCATAGGAAAAAAAATTTTTTTTTGGTCCATACGTTTCGGAGATATCGCTAACGCATCTCAAAAAAACCAAGAACGCAGCAATTTGGAAGCACTAAAAGTACTTTTCCTATAACTACAAACGATGAAATTGATTGTAGTGAAATTCATTTTTTTGTAGTTCTTATAGTTACTCCGAAAATATAATACATTGTGCGGAAACCAAGCAATTTAAGCAAATTTGGTTTTTTCTTTTTGAAATACGTTTTAAATCGTTTGTAGTTTTTCATACGAAAAAAAATTTTTTTTTGGTCCACAGGTTTCGGAGATATCGCTAACGCATCTCAAAAAAACCAAGAACGCAGCAATTTGGAAGCACTAAAAGTACTTTTCCTATAACTACAAACGATGAAATTGATTGTAGTGAAATTCATTTTTTTGTAGTTTTTATAGTTACTCCGAAAATATAATACATTGTGCGGAAACCAAGCAATTTAAGGAAATTTGGGTTTTTTCTTTTTGAAATACGTTTTAAATCGTTTGTAGTTTTTCATACGAAAAAAAATTTTTTTTTGGTCCACAGGTTTCGGAGATATCGCTAACGCATCTCAAAAAAACCAAGAACGCAGCAATTTGGAAGCACTAAAAGTACTTTTCCTATAACTACAAACGATGAAATTGATTGTAGTGAAATTCATTTTTTTGTAGTTCTTATAGTTACTCCGAAAATATAATACATTGTGCGGAAACCAAGCAATTTAAGTAAATTTGGGTTTTTTGTTTTTGAAATACGTTTTAAATCGTTTGTAGTTTTTCATAGGAAAAAAAATTTTTTTTTGGTCCACAGGTTTCGGAGATATCGCTAACGCATCTCAAAAAAACCAAGAACGCAGCAATTTGGAAGCACTAAAAGTACTTTTCCTATAACTACAAACGATGAAATTGATTGTAGTGAAATTCATTTTTTTGTAGTTCTTATAGTTACTCCGAAAATATAATACATTGTGCGGAAACCAAGCAATTTAAGTAAATTTGGTTTTTTTGTTTTTGAAATACGTTTTAAATCGTTTGTAGTTTTTCATACGAAAAAAAATTTTTTTTTGGTCCACAGGTTTCGGAGATATCGCTAACGCATCTCAAAAAAACCAAGAACGCAGCAATTTGGAAGCACTAAAAGTACTTTTCCTATAACTACAAACGATGAAATTGATTGTAGTGAAATTCATTTTTTTGTAGTTCTTATAGTTACTCCGAAAATATAATACATTGTGCGGAAACCAAGCAATTTAAGCAAATTTGGGTTTTTTCTTTCTGAAATACGTTTTAAATCGTTTGTAGTTTTTCATAGGAAAAAAAATTTTTTTTTGGTCCACAGGTTTCGGAGATATCGCTAACGCATCTCAAAAAAACCAAGAACGCAGCAATTTGGAAGCACTAAAAGTACTTTTCCTATAACTACAAACGATGAAATTGATTGTAGTGAAATTCATTTTTTTGTAGTTCTTATAGTTACTCCGAAAATATAATACATTGTGCGGAAACCAAGCAATTTAAGTAAATTTGGTTTTTTTGTTTTTGAAATACGTTTTAAATCGTTTGTAGTTTTTCATACGAAAAAAAATTTTTTTTTGGTCCACAGGTTTCGGAGATATCGCTAACGCATCTCAAAAAAACCAAGAACGCAGCAATTTGGAAGCACTAAAAGTACTTTTCCTATAACTACAAACGATGAAATTGATTGTAGTGAAATTCATTTTTTTGTAGTTTCTTTATAGTTACTCCGAAAATATAATACATTGTGCGGAAACCAAGCAATTTAAGTAAATTTGGTTTTTTTGTTTTTGAAATACGTTTTAAATCGTTTGTAGTTTTTCATACGAAAAAAAATTTTTTTTTGGTCCACAGGTTTCGGAGATATCGCTAACGCATCTCAAAAAAACCAAGAACGCAGCAATTTGGAAGCACTAAAAGTACTTTTCCTATAACTACAAACGATGAAATTGATTGTAGTGAAATTCATTTTTTTGTAGTTCTTATAGTTACTCCGAAAATATAATACATTGTGCGGAAACCAAGCAATTTAAGCAAATTTGGGTTTTTTCTTTCTGAAATACGTTTTAAATCGTTTGTAGTTTTTCATAGGAAAAAAATTTTTTTTTGGTCCACAGGTTTCGGAGATATCGCTAACGCATCTCAAAAAAACCAAGAACGCAGCAATTTGGAAGCACTAAAAGTACTTTTCCTATAACTACAAACGATGAAATTGATTGTAGTGAAATTCATTTTTTTGTAGTTTCTTATAGTTACTCCGAAAATATAATACATTGTGCGGAAACCAAGCAATTTAAGTAAATTTGGGTTTTTTTGTTTTTGAAATACGTTTTAAATCGTTTGTAGTTTTTCATACGAAAAAAAATTTTTTTTTGGTCCACAGGTTTCGGAGATATCGCTAACGCATCTCAAAAAAACCAAGAACGCAGCAATTTGGAAGCACTAAAAGTACTTTTCCTATAACTACAAACGATGAAATTGATTGTAGTGAAATTCATTTTTTTGTAGTTCTTATAGTTACTACGAAAATATAATACATTGCAAAATTGGGAAATTCGAATACACCCGGTTGGGTATTCCAAACAATGATTTTTGCACAGCAAATGGGTTCTTTGAATAATTCTCTCGATTTAAATTACAAGCATATTAAAGTTTTTGAATGTGCAAGTAAATATTGTTGCTTACAATTCATATGTTCAAAAATAAAACAAACTTCATTTCAGCATACCTCTTCTAACAAAAATTATTCTTATACTAGGTTCAAACACACACCAAATTGGCAATTTATACTATTTGGGCAATTTATTACGCAATTTGTCATATAATAAATTGTAATAATAAATTGCCAATTTAAAAAAAATTGCGTAATAAATTGTTTCAAACTGCAAATGCAACATTGTAAAGTGTGTTTATTGAGTATACTTAAACGTCAGTTACGCATGGCTGAACTATATGGTTGGCTCATCTAATCAGCTGATTTTATGTCTTTCATTTCACTGGAGTACGGATTTCAAAAGAAGATGGCAAAATCAAAATGAAACCAAAACATTGAGCACATTTTCTTACAACACACAAAAATTTCAAAGTTTTATGTTTTCATTCCATTTCATTCGCCTAATAATGTGCGTGTTCATTTTGACAGTCAGAACAAAGGTATGTTCTTGCTGTAGAGATGAGCCAACCAGCTATCAAATTACTATTGTGTAAGCTAAATCGAGTTGTATGAACAGCACTCAATTCAAATCGAAATTTCCTCAATTTATTTTTCTGTTTGAACATAGTATTACGCTCAAGCAAATGTACGTACATACATATGTATGTATGCTCATATGTAAGCTAAGAAATGTATGAACATGGTAATGTATCTGCTATGACGATCGTAGCGTATAAACAAACCAGGGATGCACCTTAACGTTAAGCTAATCGTTTATCAAAAAATTTCCACCGTTTCCGTTGAAACACTTCGAAATATTATCGATAAAAAAATTATCAAGATAAATTGTATCTCGTTTTTAACCGAAACGAAAAGCTTTCGTTAACATTAAAAACGTTAACAACAACGTGATACTTTATGTTTGAATTGTGCTGGCAATGCTATACCCATGGTGAAGCCGTAAGGTGGTAACAACGAGCGCACATACACACACAAACACCATATAATTTGTTTGTGTAATTCGTTGGTGGTAATGTCAAAAACACTCTGAGAAATGTTCGTACTGTCAAAATTCATGAGAAAAGTTGCAATCAGCTTGGCTATTGCTTTCACCTTTAATGACTCCGCCATCAATCAGCTTTGACAGCATAGTTTGAAATTAATAATGAACATAAACGATTTGATTCCGTTTTGATATGGCAGAAAACGAAACGAAATCATTTCGTTAATTTGACGTTTTTAACGTTAATAAACGAAACGAAATGACTTTGTTTCGTTTATTAACGTTAATTATCGTAACGAAATGATATCGGTTCGTTGGTTAAGCATGCCTGAAACAAACTTAGATATATATGCAAACACATACATATGTATATTCTTAAACTAAAGATCAACCAACACCCCACTTCACTCCACTTCACACCCACCTCATTGATACCAATATATCCAAGCATAAGCTAACATATGTATGTTTGTACATTCACATGTTCACTTCTATTCAACCAACCACTTCCAACAATAATTATTCTTACGCACAAGCATGTGTACATACATACATATGTATGTTCAAATGTAAATCACAAAATCCTGAAAACTAGCTTCCTCTTTTTCATTCATAATGCTTCTTCTTAAGTTGTCCAAATTGGTGATGCAATTTGGCAATATGGCATTTGATAAAATCGTCAAAAGAAAAATGTTTGTGATTTTATAAATACCAACTTCGATGCATATTGAGGGCTTTCATTATAACGCGCATAACTACTTCCATAACTAGGCACTTTTCCTATGAAATAATACCAAACTATTTATATGCCCTAATCGAAGTAATAATATGGTAGTAAAAATGCAAATAAAGATGCGAGTATATTGCCCAATAGATGCCCAGTAACGTATTAGCAATATAATCTAAATATTTTCATGCATTGTTCATATACATTTTTGCAAATAATTTTCCAATATGCCGAATTGCCGAGTTGGCAGAGCTTATGGAAATTTTAATTTGCTATTTGAAAAACCTGATCTTATTCTGTCGAAAAATTGTTCGCGCAGTCGAACAACCAAGTTTTCAGCAGCTGTGTTGCAGTTAATACATAAAAGTCGAGTTTTACCCGTTTCTGGCCCGAATTCGCACTGTGACGTCATATTGTATATGCTGACTTGTTTATCACATGTCAGTACAAA
Organism: Eurosta solidaginis; assembly: GCA_029619165.1. Taxonomy (NCBI): domain Eukaryota; kingdom Metazoa; phylum Arthropoda; class Insecta; order Diptera; family Tephritidae; genus Eurosta; species Eurosta solidaginis. The sequence goes on from JARSSU010039141.1 coordinate 33,515, forward strand.
GTAAGAATTTTATTTATTTATTTATTTATTTAATCTTGAAATTGTTACATTTCTTACAGACTAATTACAAATGTAGGCACATACCAACTAACTTAACTGGTCATTAAGTAGCATTTTAAACCTATTTTCACAAAAGGAGAAATCCAAAACTGAAGAATTCGGAAGCAAATTAAACTCTTTAAGAGCTCTGACAACAGGAGCATTGGCAGCATAATTAGTCCTCGCCAGCCCCACATAAAATGTGGCATGATTCCTTAAACAAATATTAGGAATAACAAAGAAAATACGTTCAAGTAAAAAGGGACAGTCCACCACCCCAGATATCAAATTAAAAATGAAAGTTAGAGATAAGAAGGTTCTCCTACAATTTAGTATCTTAAGACCGATAAGCAAACATCTAGACTCATAAGCGGGAACTGGAAGTTCAAAATGAAGGGGTCGCAGAGCATACTTAATAAAGATTTTCTGAACTCTCTCCAATCGACTAATATGACAAGAATAATACGGACGCCAAATAAAAGCAGCATATTCTAGTTTCGAGCGTACCAGTGAAGTAAAGAGTGTCTTTAAAGTATACTGATCGGAGAAATCTGAACTGAAACGTCTGACAAAAGCCAGCATAGAGTACGACTTAGCTATGGTATAGTTAAGATGGCTATGAAAAGTAAACTTGGAATCAAAGACCACCCCAAGATCAGTGATTTTAGAAACAATGTCTAGTTGTGAGCACCAATAATATGAGTAGGGATACGAGTACGGGACTGGAATAGGAGACATGGGAGCATTTTTTATATTTAAGGGAAGCATATTTTTCTGACACCAAGCTACAACATTGTCAAGATCATCTGAAGTTTCGTCGAGTCAGAGAACACGTTATTTTGCTAAAAATATTCATGTCATCAGCATATAAGAGAAATTAGAATATTTAAACAAGTAGTAATATCATTGATGAACATCACAAAAAGATCGGACCCAATATAGTTCCCTGAGGAACCCAGAGGAGGCAATAAAAGAATACGAGACACCCCATCAACTACAACTTCCACATGATTCTATTAGAAGATACGATTTAATCCAATTAAAAAATTTGAATGAAAACCAAAACTTTGTAACTATGATAACAAATACGATGGTTAACTTTATCAAACGCTTTCGAAAAATCCGTATACACTGAGTCAACTTGGCGCGATTACTAAAGGCTTCAATGCAGTATTCGATGAAAACTGCTAAATTAGAAGTGGTTGATCTCCCAGACATGATCCATGCTATCAACAGATATGAGACGATGAATGGAGAAAATAATTTTATTTTTCATATGCATTCAAAAGTTTGAGACAGTGGAAATTTTAGAAATAGGGCGATAATTGGAAATATCGTTTTTTATTGCCAGATTTAAAAACTGGAGTGATAAAGGAGATTTTCCATGCATCAATGACGACGCCTTGCTCAAGGGATTTATTGAAAGCAGCCAGATCGGTATGCGAGAGCTGCGCATTTTTAAAAAGGTGAGACGTACACACCCATCGACATCAGTCTGGGACGACATCTTGGATTTGACGAATCCAGTCAATATCATCTAACGAGAGTTCAAGAGCCCCAAGTTTAGTGACACTAGCATCCAAGCACTAAAAACACCACCACTACTCAGCACAGGGTCGCCTCGCAATTCGTGCTGCAAAAAATCTGCAAATAGATTTGCAGCATCTAAGCCAAAAGCCGAATCCGCTTGTGTAGCTTTGTAGAAATACAGCAGAGGGAATATCTAGAACACGATCTCTTTGACTTCACAGCACGCCAAAAGCTCCTTCGGATCACTTTAATATCGTCTTCAAATACTTATATATATTCCCGCTCAAACTTTCCGCACTGATTTAATTCTTCATAGTTTTAAACATACATTCCTTGGAGTAGGACGACCTAGCTTTTTAAATTTTTTGAAAAACTTGTTTCGCAATTCTTCAGTTTTTTTCACTCTTTTGTGAACCAGAGGAATTTGTAAACTTTTTTTCGTACACTCGGACTATGTTCATTTTGTCAACAAATGCAATTCAAATTAGTCTTAATAAATTTAAATACAACTGTAACTTCAACCTCAGCAATAGCGAATCCATCATAGACTCTTGCCGCATTATACCGCGTCAACATCGTAATTTTTAAAACAACTTGGAAAGTGAGACACTCTACGTAGAATATAACTCATAAAATTCCAATGAAGAACAAGCGGTACATGAGTGGGGACCAGCGAGTGGACAAGGGTCTAGAATTCCTGTAGCAAAAATTCCTATTATCACTTAGAAAATATGAGATCTAATATTCTACTTAAGACTGTTCTATTCAAACTGTTATCTGACTAGGTCACATCTTGCAGAAGCCGTCAATCAAATCGGTTTCAGCCAATCGCATTTGTAGACATGAAGAGCCCCCGACTATTATCAAAAGCAGAGACCATTCTAGATCGTAGGTTGAAGTCGCCAAAACGCAACATTGTTCATGCACTAGATACTAAGGACTAAAATATTATCACATGCTCTTATAAGTAATCGCTACTAGTAGGCGTACATAAGACACACAAATTAAAGTTTAGAAACTCCATGTACAGAAACGCAAGCATATCTCAAAGAGAATCAGCTTCGCAATGGCACCAGAGTCGCTCGATATTGTCGCCGACTCGCAATTAAAACGCCTCTCCTCTAGACAGACCAGTTTTTTATGTCATCGCGCTCTTTCGAAAACGCAGAGATACATTATCTCATCGCAAAATCACCAGCGCATAACAGTGTCATTTAGCCAGGTCTCGACAATAGCAAAGATGTCAAAATCCAGTTTGAACTCATCGTATATAGTGAGTCAGACTTGGTGTTCCTTATGCCAGATACGTTTTGAAGTAAATTTTAAGATCTTGTAGAATGATTTTACACTATTTTCATAGATAAATATAGTAATAAATGGGAGGGGCGAAATGAATTAAAGTAATTTTGCCAAGAAAAATAACATTATGTCGCAAAAGAGCAATAAATTCCTTTATTTTAGTATTAATAATAAATTCCCCTTTTAGCTGTCAGTTGATTAAAGCTGCAAACGGCAACACTTTTAACCACCGACGACACATAATTTGGCTCGTGCCTATTGTATTTCGTTGGCTAATTGCTACGAGCATTCATATGTATATATATATATCTGTATACGCGGATTTACATAAAGTCTTTGGTCGCTTTAGAACGTAGCAAGCGGCAAGTTTTTTTTATATCTGCCTTTACTTTGGAGTATTATTGAATATGTATGTATGTACATTTCTAATTTGGTTCATATTTTCATACATATATATTCAATGATACAATGCTCAAAAGCTGATCGACAGGCACAGGCTTCTGTGTACATATGCACATACGTATTTAAGGGTGGAATTGATGCTAGTCAAGTGCTCTTTGACTTGGCTTATCAAACTACAAATGATGAAATTAATTGTAGTGAAATTCATTTTTTTGTAGTTTTTATAGTTACTCCGAAAATATAATACATCTGCGGAAACCAAGCAATTTAAGTAAATTTGTGTTTTTTTCTTTTTGAAATACGTTTTAAATCGTTTGTAGTTTTTCATACGAAAAAAAATTTTTTTTTGGTCCACAGGTTTCGGAGATATCGCTAACGCATCTCAAAAAAACCAAGAACGCAGCAATTTGGAAGCACTAAAAGTACTTTTCCTATAACTACAAACGATGAAATTGATTGTAGTGAAATTCATTTTTTTGTAGTTTTTATAGTTACTCCGAAAATATAATACATTGTGCGGAAACCAAGCAATTTAAGTAAATTTGGTTTTTTTCTTTTGAAATACGTTTTAAATCGTTTGTAGTTTTTCATACGAAAAAAAATTTTTTTTTGGTCCACAGGTTTCGGAGATATCGCTAACGCATCTCAAAAAAACCAAGAACGCAGCAATTTGGAAGCACTAAAAGTACTTTTCCTATAACTACAAACGATGAAATTGATTGTAGTGAAATTCATTTTTTTGTAGTTTTTATAGTTACTCCGAAAATATAATACATTGTGCGGAAACCAAGCAATTTAAGCAAATTTGGGTTTTTTCTTTTTGAAATACGTTTTAAATCGTTTGTAGTTTTTCATACGAAAAAAATTTTTTTTTGGTCGACAGGTTTCGGAGATATCGCTAACGCATCTCAAAAAAACCAAGAACGCAGCAATTTGGAAGCACTAAAAGTACTTTTCCTATAACTACAAACGATGAAATTGATTGTAGTGAAATTCATTTTTTTGTAGTTTTATAGTTACTCCGAAAATATAATACATTGTGCGGAAACCAGCAATTTAAGAAATTTGGGTTTTTTCTTTTTGAAATACGTTTTAAATCGTTTGTAGTTTTTCATACGAAAAAAAATTTTTTTTTGGTCCACAGGTTTCGGAGATATCGCTAACGCATCTCAAAAAAACCAAGAACGCAGCAATTTGGAAGCACTAAAAGTACTTTTCCTATAACTACAAACGATGAAATTGATTGTAGTGAAATTCATTTTTTTGTAGTTCTTATAGTTACTCCGAAAATATAATACATTGTGCGGAAACCAAGCAATTTAAGTAAATTTGGTTTTTTTCTTTTGAAATACGTTTTTAAATCGTTTGTAGTTTTTCATACGAAAAAAATTTTTTTTTGGTCCACAGGTTTCGGAGATATCGCTAACGCATCTCAAAAAAAACCAAGAACGCAGCAATTTGGAAGCACTAAAAGTACTTTTCCTATAACTACAAACGATGAAATTGATTGTAGTGAAATTCATTTTTTGTAGTTTTTATAGTTACTCCGAAAATATAATACATTGTGCGGAAACCAAGCAATTTAAGTAAATTTGGGTTTTTTCTTTTGGAAATACGTTTTAAATCGTTTGTAGTTTTTCATACGAAAAAAAATTTTTTTTTGGTCCACAGGTTTCGGAGATATCGCTAACGCATCTCAAAAAAACCAAGAACGCAGCAATTTGGAAGCACTAAAAGTACTTTTCCTATAACTACAAACGATGAAATTGATTGTAGTGAATTCATTTTTTTGTAGTTTTTATAGTTACTCCGAAAATATAATACATTGTGCGGAAACCAAGCATTTAAGCAATTTGGGTTTTTTCTTTCTGAAATACGTTTTAAATCGTTTGTAGTTTTTCATAGGAAAAAAAATTTTTTTTTGGTCCACAGGTTTCGGAGATATCGCTAACGCATCTCAAAAAACCAAGAACGCAGCAATTTGGAAGCACTAAAAGTACTTTTCCTATAACTACAAACGATGAAATTGATTGTAGTGAAATTCATTTTTTTGTAGTTCTTATAGTTACTCCGAAAATATAATACATTGTGCGGAAACCAAGCAATTTAAGCAAATTTGGGTTTTTTCTTTTTGAAATACGTTTTAAATCGTTTGTAGTTTTTCATACGAAAAAAAATTTTTTTTGGTCCACAGGTTTCGGAGATATCGCTACGCATCTCAAAAAAACCAAGAACGCAGCAATTTGGAAGCACTAAAAGTACTTTTCCTATAACTACAACGATGAAATTGATTGTAGTGAAATTCATTTTTTTGTAGTTTTTATAGTTTACTCCGAAAATATAATACATTGTGCGGAAACCAAGCAATTTAAGTGAAAATTTGGGTTTTTTCTTTTGAAATACGTTTTAAATCGTTTGTAGTTTTCCCGCACAAGTTTTATTGTCGTAAGTAACTATAAAAACTACAAAAAATGATGTCACTCCAATCAATTTCATCGTTTGTAGTTATAGAAAGTACTTTTAGTGCTTCCAAATTGCTGCGTTTCTTATTTTTTTTTTTTTTTTTTTTTTTTTTTTTATTTTTTTTTTTTTTTTTTTTTTTTTTTTTTTTTTATTTTTTTTCTTTTTTTTTTTTTTTTTTTTTTTTTTTTTTTTTTTTTTTTTTTTTTTTTTTTTTTTTTTTTTTTTTTTTTTTTTTTTTTTTGTTTTTTTTTTTTTTATTTTTTTTTATTTATTTTTTTTTTTTTTTTTTTTTTTTTTATTTTTTTTTTTTTTTATTTTTTTTTTTTTTTTTTTTTTTTTTTTTTTTTTTTTTTTTTTTTTTTTTTTTTTTTTATTTTTTTTTTTTTTTTTTTTTTGTTTATTTTTTTTTATTTTGTTTATTTTTATTTCTTTTTTTTTTTTTTTTTTTTTTTTTTTTTTTTTTTTTTTTATTTTTTTTTTTTTTTTTTTTTTGTTTTTTTTTTTTTTTTTTTTTTTTTTTTTTTTATTTTTTTTTTCTTTCTTTTTTTTTTTTTTTTTTTTTTTTTGTATATTTTCTGTAGTTTTGTTTTATATGTTTCTATGTATGTCTGTCTTCTTTTTTTGTATATGTGTTATGTTTTATGTGTTTTAGTATTATCTTTTTATCTGTTGTTTTATTTTCTTTTGTATTTTATGTTTTATTTTGTCTTTTGTGTTTTTTTGTTTTCTTTTTTTTTGTCTTTTATATCTGTGTATATTTTCTTTTCTGTTATGTTCTGTTTTATTTTTTTTCTATTTTCTTTTGTGTTTTGTTTTATTTTATGTTTTGTTTTTATGTTTTATTTTCTGTTTTGTTTTTATATCTGTGTGTGTATGTATCTTTTTTTTGTATATTTTGTCTTATGTGTATCTTCTTTTCTATATATATGTTTTTTTTCTTTTGTATTTTGTTTTTGTGTATGTTTTATTTTATTTTATATTTTCTGTTTTCTGTGTTTTATTTTTGTGTTTTTTTTTATGTATATTTTGTTTTTTTGTATGTTTTGTATTTTATCTATTTTTGTGTTATGTGTGTGTCTATTTTATATTTTATATTTTCTTTTATTTTATTTTTATCTATTTTATTTTTATCTATGTCTTTTGTTTTGTTTTTTTTATCTTCTTTTGTATTTTTTCTTTTCTCTTTTTCTCTTTTCTTTTTTTATGTTTTTTGTGTTTTATATATATATTTTCTTTTGTGTATATTTATCTATATTTTTTGTTTTCTCTTTTATTTTATTCTATATTTTATTTTATATTTTTTTTTTGTTTTTGTATTGTGTTTCTCTTTTCTATATTTATATTTTTGTGTTTTTGTGTATTTTGTGTCTTTTGTATATTGTTGTGTTTGTATTATTGTGTTCTTTTGTGTATCTGTTTTATGTGTATGTGTTAGTGTTTTCTATTTTATTTTTTCTGTGTTTCTCTTTTCTTCCTTTTTTGCCTTTTGTTTTTGTCTTTTTTGGCCCTCTGTTGTGCTGTGGTTTTGGGGTGATGGTGTCTGTTGTTTTTTTACATTTTTTCTGTTCTGTTTTTGCTCTGTTGCTCTGTGGTTTTTATGTCTTGTTGTGTTTTTGTGTGTGTGTTTTGGTTGTTTCTTTGTTTTCTCTGTTGTTGTGTCTGCTACTTTCTTTGCTTTTGTCTGTTTGATTTGTCATTTTCTCTTTATGGTTTATTGTGTCTGTTGTGTATATGTTTTGTTCCTCTTCTGATGTGACTGTTGTGTGTGTCTGTTCTGTGTTGTGTGTCTTTTTTATTGTCTTTCTTCTTTGTTTTTTGTGTGTTTTTGTTTTTTCTGTTGTGTCTTTTTTGTCTTTTTTCTTCTGTGTTTTGTTTCTCTGTTGCTTTACTTTTGTTTCTCTTTGCTTTTCTTTCGTGTTTCTCTTTGTTTTGTTTTCTTGTTTTGTTTTTCTCTGTCTTTCTCTCCTCTTTGTCGGTTTTCTTTTTGTCTATGGTTGTGTCGGTGTGCTGTGTGTGTGTCTGTTGTTCTTGTTTCTGTTATGTTTCGTGTTGTTCTTTTTGTTTTTGCCGTCTTTTAGTGTTTTTTTGTGTTTTGTTTTTTTGGTTTGTGTCCTCTGTCTCTCTCTGTTTTTCTTTTCTATGTGTGTGTCTTTGTTTATTTTCTGATTGTCTGTGTTTCTTGTCTGTATCTTGTTCTTTTCATGTCTCTTTTTCTTATTTTGTACTTGTATTTTTGTTTTCTGTTTGTGTTTTTTTCTCTTTTTCTTTGTTTCGTGTTTGCTTTTCTTTTGTTTTGTCTTTTCTGGTTATTTTTCCTTTTAGCTTGTATACTTTGCTTCCTTTTATTTTCCTTTCTCCTCTTTGACTGTTGATAGCGTGCCATACAGGTGCTTATCGCGCTATTGATTGATTGAGGACTCCAACATAGCTGTGGTAGTACGTAGTACAGGCATTCTGAGTATAGTACTCTAGATAACCTAACTGGTTGTCGTCGAGAATGCCATGACTATACACTAACTCGCTCAACGTACTGGTGGCCTAAGTGTATCTTTTTGTTTTTCTTCTGTGTCTCTGTCTGCTTCTGTACTCTGTTTGTCTGTGTCTTTTGTGTGTCTCTTCTTTTGTCTTTTATTTCTCTATTTCTACTTGTGTTCTTCTGTTTTTGTCTTTTGTTTTCTCGTTTCTTTTTCTTGTGTTTTTTGTTTGTTTTTTGGTCTCTGTTCTTCTTTATCTCTGTGTTTGGTGTTTTTTGTTTGTTTTGTCTTTTTTCTCTTGTTTTTGTTTGTTTTTCTCTTTTGTGTTTTTTATCTTTTGTTTGTGTCTCTTGTTTTTTTGTTTTTGTTTCTTTTCATTTGTGGTTTTGTTGTTCGTGTGTTTTTTCTTTCTTCGTCTCTTTTGTTTTTTGGTTCTTGTGTTGTGTTTTGTTCTCTCTTTCCTCTGTTGTGTGTGTGTTTGTCTCTTTTTTTATGTCTCTATTTGTATGTATATCTCTCTCTTTTATTATTTTTGTTTTCTTTTTTTGTTTTTCTTTTGTATTTTATCTTTTTTGTTTTATTTGTGTTTTTTTTGTATTTTGTTGTTTTCTGTGTCTTCTGTTATTCTCTATTGTATTCTCTGTGTTTTCTATATCTTTTCTATCTTTTGTTGTATTTGTTTTTGTATTATGTGTGTGTGTATTTTCTATATATTTTTATTGTTTTTTCTTTTGTCTTTTCTTGTTTTGTGTATATTATATTATGTTTTCTTTTTTTCT
>JARSSU010039144.1:0-12921 GCA_029619165.1 Eurosta solidaginis
TGGCATGGCCTAGCATCGCCTTAGTGATGGGATAATTTAGTGATGCTAATATCCGTGACAGTATTTTAAAGGGAGTGGGCCTTAGTTCTATAGGTGGAACGCCTTTTCGGAATATCGTTATAAAAGTGGACCAGGGTTGACTCTAGAATGCGTTTGTACAATATGGGTATCAAACGAAAAGGTGTTAATAAGTATTTTAAAAGGGAGTGGGCCTTAGTTCTATAGGTGGACGCCTTTTCGGGATATCGCCATAAACGTGGACCAGGGGTGACTCTAGAATTTGTTTTGTACGATATGTGTATCAAATGAAAGGTATTAATGAGTATTTTAAAGGGCGTGGGCCTTAGTTCTATAGATGGACGCCTTTTCGAGATATCGCCATAAAGATGGACCACGGGTGACTCTAGAATTGGTTTGTACGATATGAGTATCAAGTGAAAGGTGTTAATGAGTATCTTAAGAGGGCGTGGGCCTTAGTTCTATATGTGGACGCCTTTTCGAGATATCGCCATAAAGGTGGACCAGAGGTGACTCTAGAATTTGTTTGTACATATGGGTATCAAATGAAAGGTGTTAAAGAGTATTTTAAAAGGGATTGGGCCTTAGTTCTATAGGTGGACGCCTTTTCGGAATATCGTTATAAAAGTGGACCAGGGTTGACTCTAGAATTGCGCTTGTACAATATGGGTATCAAACGAAAGGTGTTAATAAGTGTTTTAAAAGGGAGTGGGCCTTAGTTCTATGGGTGGACGCCTTTTCGGGATATCGCCATAAACGTGGACCTGGGGTGACTCTAGAATTTATTTTGTACGATATGGGTATCAAATGAAAGGTATTAATGAGTATTTTAAAAGGGCGTAGGGCCTAAGTTTCTACAGATGGACGCCTTTTCGAGATATCGCCATAAAGATGGACCAGAGGTGACTCTAGAATTTGTTTGTACTATATGGGTATCAAATGAAAGGTGTTAATGGGTATTTTAAAAGGGAGTGGGCCTTAGTTCTATAGGTGGACGCCTTTTCGGAATATCGTTATAAAAGTGGACCAGGTTTGACTCTAGAATGCGTTTGTACGATATGGGTATCAAACGAAAGGTGTTAATGAGTATTTTAAAAGGGAGTGGGCCTTAGTTCTATGGGTGGACGCCTTTTCGGGATATCGCTATAAACGTGGACCAGGGGTGACTCTAGAATGCGTTTGTACAATATGGGTATCAAATGAAAGGTGTTAATGAGTATTTTAAAAGGGCGTGGGCCTTAGTTCTATAGGTGGACGCCTTTTCGAGATATCGCCATAAAGGTGGGACCAGGGGTGACTCTAGAATTTGTTTTGTACGATATGGGTATCAAATGAAAGGTGTTAATGAGTATTTTAAAAGGGAGTGGGCCTTAGTTCTATATGTGGACGCCTTTTCGAGATATCGCCATAAACGTGGACCAGGGGTGACTCTAGAATGTGTTTGTACGATATGGGTATCAAATTAAAGGTATTAATGAGGGTTTTAAAAGGGAGTGGCCCTTAGTTGTATATGTGAAGGCGTTTTCGAGATATCGACCAAAATGTGGACCAGGGTGATCCAGACAGTCATCTGTCGGGTACCGCTAATTTATTTATATATGTAATACCACGAACAGTATTCCTTCCAAGATTCCAAGGGCTTTTGATTTCGCCCTGCAAAACTTTTTCATTTTCTTCTACTTAATATGGTAGGTGTCACACCCATTTTACCAAGTTTTTTTCTAAAGTTATATTTTGCGTCAATATACCAATACAATTACCATGTTTCATCCCTTTTTTCGTATTTGGTATATAATTATGGCATTTTTTTTCATTTTTCGTAATTTTCGATATCGAAAAAGTGGGCGTGGTCATAGTCGGATTTCGGCCATTTTTTACACCAATACAAAGTGAGTTCAGATAAGTACGTGAACTGAGTTTAGTAAAGATATATCGATTTTTGCTCAAGTTTTCGTGTTAACGGCCGAGCGGAAGGACAGACGGTCGACTGTGTATAAAAACTGGGCGTGGCTTCAACCGATTTCGCCCTTTTCTCACAGAAAACAGTTATCGTCCTAGAATCTAAGCCTCTACCAAATTTCACAAGGATTGGTAAATTTTTGTTCGACTTATGGCATTAAAAGTATCCTAGACAAATTAAATGAAAAAGGGCGGAGCCACGCCCATTTTGAAATTTTCTTTTATTTTTGTATTTTGTTGCACCATATCATTACTGGAGTTGAATGTTGACATAATTTACTTATATACTGTAAAGATATTAACTTTTCTTTTAAAATTTGAATTTAAAAAAATTTTTTTTTAAAAGTGGGAGTGGTCGTTCTCCGATTTTGCTAATTTTTATTAAGCAGACATATAGTAATAAGAGTAACGTTCCTGCCAAATTTCATCATGATATCTTCAACGACTGCCAAATTACAGCTTGCAAAACTTCTAAATTACCTTCTTTTAAAAGTGGGCGGTGCCACGCCCATTGTCCAAAATTTTACTAGTTTTCTATTCTGCGTCATAATTTCAACTCACCTACCAAGTTTCATCGCTTAATCCGTATTTGGTAATGAATTATCGCACTTTTTCAATTTTTCGAAATTTTCGATATCGAAAAAGTGGGCGTGGTTATTGTCCGATATCGTTCATTTTAAATAGCGATCTGAGATGAGTGCCCAGGAACCTACATACCAAATTTCATCAAGATACCTCAAAATTTACTCAAGTTATCGTGTTAACGAGAGACGGACGGACGGACGGACGGACGGACATGGCTCAATCGAATTTTTTTCGATACTGATGATTTTGATATATGGAAGTCTATATCTATCTCGATTCCTTTATACCTGTACAACCAACCGTTATCCAATCAAAGTTAATATACTCTGTGAGCTCTGCTCAACTGAGTATAAAAAAAATTGCTGAAAAGTAAGGGAAAGAAGAAAGTAAACAAAAAGGCCGAATATAACTTTGGGGCGCCGCGGGTGTTTTGCGACACCCGGTGCATAGCCCACCCTCAAAATCCATGGCCAACGACGCACCTAAAATTTCGGTGGCCCCTTACCTAAATTCCCTACGTGCCTTCTAAATCAACAAGACGGTCAGCATTCCCATTTTATATAACATTTATATAGTTAAAAAAAGGACTTTAAATGGAACAAAATTGCCAACTTACGCATAAGTTTTGGCGGTAATTGTGCTCGGGAACATTACATATATGTAATTAGGTGGTAGGCTAGCTAAATACTTATCGTCATTTTTTCTTATCGTCATTTCAGAAAAAAGTTTTTTTTGTTTTTGTTTTCACCAATGACATTATAAGTTAATGCTTTTTGATGTCGTGATTCTTTTTATACTCAGTTGAGCAGAGCTCAGAGAGTATATTAACTTTGATTGGATAACGGTTGGTTGTACAGGTATAAAGGAATCGAGATAGATATAGACTTCCATATATCAAAATCATCAGTATCGAAAAAAAATTCGATTGAGCCATGTCCGTCCGTCCGTTAACACGATAACTTGAGTAAATTTCGAGGTAGCTTGATGAAATTTGGTATGTAGGTTCCTGGGCACTCATCTCAGATCGCTATTTAAAATGAACGATATCGGACTATAACCACGCCCACTTTTTCGATATCGAAAATTTCGAGAAATGGAAAAAGTGCGATAATTCCTTACCAAGGATGGATAAACCGATGAAACTTGGTAGGTGAGTTGAGGTTATGACGCAGAATAGAAAACTAGTAAAATTTTGGACAATGGGCTTGGCACCGCCCACTTTTAAAAGAAGGTAATTTAGAAGTTTTGCAAGCTGTAATTTGGTAGTCGTTGAAGATCATCATGATGAAATTTGGCAGGAGCGTTACTCTTATTACTATATGTATGCTCAATAAAAATTAGCAAAATCGGAGAACGACCACGCCCACTTTTAAAACAAAATTTTTTTTAAGTCAAATTTTAAAAGAAAAGTTAATATCTTTACAGTATATAAGTACATTATGTCAACATCCAACTCCGTAATGATATGGTGCAACAAAATACAAAAATAAAAGAAATTTTCAAAATGGGCGTGGCTCCGCCCTTTTTCATTTAATTTGTCTCATGCCATTTCTCTTGTGAAATTTGGTAGAGGCTTAGACTCTAGGACGATAACTGTTTTCGTGTGAAAAAGGGCGAAATCGGTTGAAGCCACGCCCAGTTTTTATACACAGTCGACCGTCTGTCCTTCCGCTCGGCCGTTAACACGATAACTTGAGCAAAAATTGATATATCTTTACTAAACTCAGTTCACGTACTTATTTGAACTCACTTTATATTGGTGTAAAAAATGGCCGAAATCCGACTATGACCACGCCCACTTTTTCGATATCGAAAATTAATAAAAATGAAAAAAATGCCATAATAATATACCAAATACGAAAAAAGGGACGAAACATGGTAATTGGATTGGTCTATTGACGCAAAATATAACTTTAGAAAAAAACTTTGTAAAATGGGTGTGACACCTACCATATTAAGTAGAAGAAAATGAAAAAGTTTTGCAGGGCGAAATGAAAAGCCCTTGGAATCTTGGAAGGATAACTGTTCGTGGTATTACATATATAAATAAATTAGCGCTACCCGACAGATGATGTTCTGGGTCACCCTGGTCCACATTTTGGTCGATATCTCGAAAACGCCTTCACATATACAACTACCACCACTCCCTTTTGAAACGCCCATTAATACCTTTAATTTGATACCCATATCGTACAAACACATTATAGAGTCACCCCTGGTCCACCTTTATGGCGATATCTCAAAAAGACGTCCACCTATGGAACTAAGGCCCAAACCCTTTTAAAATACTCATTATCACCTTTCGTTTGATACCCATATCGTACAAACAAATTCTAGAGTCACCCCCTGGTCCACCTTTATGGCGATATTTCGAAAAGGCGTCCACCTATAGAACTAAGGCCCACTCCCTTTTAAAATACTTATTAACACCTTTCATTTGATACCCATATCGCACAAACAAATTCTAGAGTCAGCCCTGGTCCACTTTATGGCGATATCTCGAAAAGGCGTCCACCCATAGAACTAAGGCCCACTCCGTTTTAAAATACTCATCAACACCTTTCGTTTGATACCCATATTGTACAAAACGCATTCTAGAGTCACCCTGGCCCACGTTTATGGCGATATCTCGAAAAGGCGTCCACCTATAGAACTAAGGCCCACGCCCTTTTAAAATACTCATTAACACCTTTCATTTGATACCCATATCGTACAAACAAATTCTAGAGTCACCCCTGGTCCACCTTTATGGCGATATCTCGAAAAGGCGTCCACCTATAGAACTAAGGCCCACTCCCTTTTAAAATACTCATTAACACCTTTCATTTGATACCCATATCGTACAAACAAATTCTAGAGTCACCCCTGGGTCCACCTTTATGGCGATATCTCGAAAAGGCGTCCACCTATAGAACTAAGGCCCACTCCCTTTTAAAATACTCATTAACACCTTTCATTTGATACCCATATCGTACAAACGCATTCTAGAGTCACCCCATGGTCCACCTTTATGGCGATATCTCGAAAAGGCGTCCACCTATAGAACTAGGCCCACGCCCTTTTAAAATACTCATTAACACCTTTCATTTGATACCCATATTGTACAAACGCATTCTAGAGTCACCCCTGGTCCACCTTTATGGCGATATCTCGAAAAGGCGTCCACCCTATAGAACTAAGGCCCACTCCCTTTTAAAATACTCATTAACACCTTTCATTTGATACCCATATTGTACAAACGCATTCTAGAGTCACCCTGGTCCACCTTTATGGCGATATCTCGAAAAGGCGTCCACCTATAGAACTAGGCCCACGCCCTTTTAAAATACTCATTAACACCTTTCATTTGATACCCATATTGTACAAACGCATTCTAGAGTCACCCCTGGTCCACGTTTATGGCGATATCCTGAAAAGGCGTCCACCCATAGAACTAAGGCCCACTCCCTTTTAAAATACTTATTAACACCTTTCGTTTGATACCCATATTGTACAAAAGCATTCTAGAGTCACCCCTGGTCCACCTTTATGGCGATATCTCGAAAAGGCGTCCACCTATAGAACTAAGGCCCACTCCCTTTTAAAATACTCATTAACACCTTTCATTTGATACCCATATTGTACAAACGCATTCTAGAGTCACCCCTGGTCCACGTTTATGGCGATATCTCGAAAAGGCGTCCACCTATAGAACTAAGGCCCACTCCCTTTTAAAATACTCATTAACACCTTTCATTTGATACCCATATGTACAAAAGCATTCTAGAGTCACCCCTGGTCCACCTTTATGGCGATATCTCGAAAAGGCGTCCACCTATAGAACTAAGGCCCACTCCCTTTTAAAATACTCATTAACACCTTTCATTTGATACCCATATCGTACAAACACATTCTAGAGTCACCCCTGGTCCACCTTTATGGCGATATCTCGAAAAGGCGTCCACCTATAGAACTAAGGCCACTCCCTTTTAAAATACTCATTAACACCTTTCATTTGATACCCATATCGTACAAAAACATTCTAGAGTCACCCCTGGTCCACCTTTATGGCGATATCTCGAAAAGGCGTCCACCTATAGAACTAAGGCCCACTCCCTTTTAAAATACTCATTAACACCTTTCATTTGATACCCATATCGTACAAACGCAATTCTAGAGTCACCCCTGGTCCACCTTTATGGCGATATCTCGAAAAGGCGTCCACCCTATAGAACTAAGGCCCACTCCCTTTTAAAATACTCATTAACACCTTTCATTTGATACCCATATCGTACAAAACAATTCTAGAGTCACCCCTGGTCCACCTTTATGGCGATATCTCGAAAAGGCGTCCACCTATAGAACTAAGGCCCACTCCCTTTTAAAATACTCATTAACACCTTTCATTTGATACCCATATCGTACAAACAAATTCTAGAGTCACCCCTGGTCCACCTTTATGGCGATATCTCGAAAAGGCGTCCACCTATAGAACTAAGGCCCACTCCCTTTTAAAATACTCATTAACACCTTTCATTTGATACCCATATCGTACAAACAAATTCTAGAGTCACCCCTGGTCCACCTTTATGGCGATATCTCGAAAAGGCGTCCACCTATAGAACTAAGGCCCACTCCCTTTTAAAATACTCATTAACACCTTTCATTTGATACCCATATCGTACAAACAAATTCTAGAGTCACCCCTGGTCCACCTTTATGGCGATATCTCGAAAAGGCGTCCACCTATAGAACTAAGGCCCACTCCCTTTTAAAATACTCATTAACACCTTTCATTTGATACCCATATCGTACAAACAAATTCTAGAGTCACCCCTGGTCCACCTTTATGGCGATATCTCGAAAAGGCGTCCACCTATAGAACTAAGGCCCACTCCCTTTTAAAATACTCATTAACACCTTTCATTTGATACCCATATCGTACAAACAAATTCTAGAGTCACCCCTGGTCCACCTTTATGGCGATATCTCGAAAAGGCGTCCACCTATAGAACTAAGGCCCACTCCCTTTTAAAATACTCATTAACACCTTTCATTTGATACCCATATCGTACAAACAAATTCTAGAGTCACCCCTGGTCCACCTTTATGGCGATATCTCGAAAAGGCGTCCACCTATAGAACTAAGGCCCACTCCCTTTTAAAATACTCATTAACACCTTTCATTTGATACCCATATCGTACAAACAAATTCTAGAGTCACCCCTGGTCCACCTTTATGGCGATATCTCGAAAAGGCGTCCACCTATAGAACTAAGGCCCACTCCCTTTTAAAATACTCATTAACACCTTTCATTTGATACCCATATTGTACAAAACGCATTCTAGAGTCACCCTGGTCCACGTTTATGGCGATATCTCGAAAAGGCGTCCACCTATAGAACTAAGGCCCACTCCCTTTTAAAATACTCATTAACACCTTTCGTTTGATACCCATATCGTACAAAAAATTCTAGAGTCACCCCTGGTCCACCTTTATGGCGATATCTCGAAAAGGCGTCCACCTATAGAACTAAGGCCCACTCCCTTTTAAAATACTCATTAACACCTTTCATTTGATACCCATATTGTACAAACGCATTCTAGAGTCACCCTGGTCCACGTTTTATGGCGATATCTCGAAAAGGCGTCCACCCTATAGAACTAAGGCCCACTCCCTTTTAAAATACTCATTAACACCTTTCGTTTGATACCCATATCGTACAAACAAATTCTAGAGTCACCCCTGGTCCACCTTTATGGCGATATCTCGAAAAGGCGTCCACCTATAGAACTAAGGCCCACTCCCTTTTAAAATACTCATTAACACCTTTCATTTGATACCCATATCGTACAAACACATTCTAGAGTCACCCCTGGTCCACCTTTATGGCGATATCTCGAAAAGGCGTCCACCCATAGAACTAAGGCCCACTCCCTTTTAAAATACTCATTAACACCTTTCGTTTGATACCCATATGTACAAAACAAATTCTAGAGTCACCCCTGGTCCACCTTTATGGCGATATCTCGAAAAGGCGTCCACCTATAGAACTAAGGCCCACTCCCTTTTAAAATACTCATTAACACCTTTCATTTGATACCCATATTGTACAAACAAATTCTAGAGTCACCCCTGGTCCACCTTTATGGCGATATCTCGAAAAGGCGTCCACCTATAGAACTAAGGCCCACTCCCTTTTAAAATACTCATTAACACCTTTCATTTGATACCCATATCGTACAAACGCATTCTAGAGTCACCCCTGGTCCACCTTTATGGCGATATCTCGAAAAGGCGTCCACCTATAGAACTAAGGCCCACTCCCTTTTAAAATACTCATTAACACCTTTCATTTGATACCCATATTGTACAAAAGCATTCTAGAGTCACCCCTGGTCCACCTTTATGGCGATATCTCGAAAAGGCGTCCACCTATAGAACTAAGGCCCACTCCCTTTTAAAATACTCATTAACACCTTTCATTTGATACCCATATCGTACAAACAAATTCTAGAGTCACCCCTGGTCCACCTTTATGGCGATATCTCGAAAAGGCGTCCACCTATAGAACTAAGGCCCACTCCCTTTTAAAATACTCATTAACACCTTTCATTTGATACCCATATCGTACAAACAAATTCTAGAGTCACCCCTGGTCCACCTTTATGGCGATATCTCGAAAAGGCGTCCACCTATAGAACTAAGGCCCACTCCCTTTTAAAATACTCATTAACACCTTTCATTTGATACCCATATCGTACAAACAAATTCTAGAGTCACCCCTGGTCCACCTTTATGGCGATATCTCGAAAAGGCGTCCACCTATAGAACTAAGGCCCACTCCCTTTTAAAATACTCATTAACACCTTTCATTTGATACCCATATCGTACAAACAAATTCTAGAGTCACCCCTGGTCCACCTTTATGGCGATATCTCGAAAAGGCGTCCACCTATAGAACTAAGGCCCACTCCCTTTTAAAATACTCATTAACACCTTTCATTTGATACCCATATCGTACAAACAAATTCTAGAGTCACCCCTGGTCCACCTTTATGGCGATATCTCGAAAAGGCGTCCACCTATAGAACTAAGGCCCACTCCCTTTTAAAATACTCATTAACACCTTCATTTGATACCCATATCGTACAAACAAATTCTAGAGTCACCCCTGGTCCACCTTTATGGCGGTATCTCGAAAAGGCGTCCACCTATAGAACTAAGGCCCCTTTTAAAATACTTATTAACACCTTTCATTGACACCCATATCGTACAAACAAATTCTAGAGTCAGCCCTGGTCCACCGTTATGGCGATATCCCTAAATGGCGTCCATCTATAGAACTATGGCCCACTCCTCTTAAATACTCTTTAATACCTTCCATTTGATACACATGTCATACAAACACATTCCAGGGTTACCCTAGGTTCATTTTACTACGAGGGGATTTTCCCTTATCCGTCCGTCCGTCCGTCCGTCCGTTAACACGATAACTTGAGTAAATTTTGAGGTATCTTGATGAAATTTGGTATGTAGGTTCCTGGGCACTCATCTCAGATCGCTATTTAAAATGAACGATATCGGACTATAACCACGCCCACTTTTTCGATATCGAAAATTTCGAGAAATGGAGAAAGTGCGATAATTCATTACCAAGTACGGATAAAGCGATGAAGCTTGGTAGGTGAGTTGAGTTATGACGCAGAATAGAAAACTAGTAAAACTTTTGGACAATGGGCGTGGCACCGCCCACTTTTAAAAGAAGGTAATTTAGAAGTTTTGCAAGCTGTAATTTGGCAGCCGTTGAAGATATCATGATGAAATTTGGCAGGAGCGTTACTCTTATTACTGTATGTATGCTAATAAAAATTAGGAAAATCGGAGAACGACCACGCCCACTTTTTAAAAAAAATTTTTTTTAAGTCAAATTTTAAAAGAAAAGATAATATCTTTACAGTATATAAGTAAATTATGTCAACATTCAACTCCAGTAATGATATGGTGCAACAAAATATAAAAATAAAAGAAATTTTCAAAATGGGCGTGGCTCCGCCCTTTTTCATTTAATTTGCCTAGGATACTTTTAATGCCATATGTCGAACAAAACATTACCAATCCTTGTGAAATTTGGTAGAGGCTTAGACTCTAGGATGATAACTGTTTTCTGTGAAAAAGGGCGAAATCGGTTGAAGCCACGCCCAGTTTTTATACACGACCGTCTGTCCTTCCGCTCGGTCGTTAACACGATAACTTGAGCAAAAATCGATATATCTTTACTAAACTCAGTTCACGTACTTATTTGAACTCACTTTATATTGGTGTAAAAAATGGCCGAAATCCGACTATGACCACGCCCACTTTTTCGATATCGAAAATTTATAAAAATGAAAAAAATGCCATAATAATATACCAAATACGAAAAAAGGGATGAAACATGGTAATTGGATTGGTCTATTGACGCAAAATATAACTTTAGAAAAAAACTTTGTAAAATGGGTGTGACACCTACCATATTAAGTAGAAGAAAATGAAAAAGTTTTGCAGGGCGAAATCAAAAGCCCTTGGAATCTTGGAAGGATAACTGTTCGTGGTATTACATATATAAATAAATTAGCGGTACCCGACAGATGATGTTCTGGGTCACCCTGGTCCACATTTTGGTCGATATCTCGAAAACGCCTTCACATATACAACTACCACCACTCCCTTTTAAAACCCTCATTAATACCTTAATTTGATACCCATATCGTACAAACACATTATAGAGTCACCCCTGGTCCACCTTTATGGCGATATCTCGAAAAGGCGTCCACCTATAGAACTAAGGCCCAACCCTTTTAAAATACTCATTATCACCTTTCGTTTGATACCCATATCGTACAAACAAATTCTAGAGTCACCCCTGGTCCACCTTTATGGCGATATCTCGAAAAGGCGTCCACCTATAGAACTAAGGCCCACTCCCTTTTAAAATACTCATTAACACCTTTCGTTTGATACCCATATCGTACAAAAAATTCTAGAGTCACCCTGGTCCACCTTTATGGCGATATTTCGAAAAGGCGTCCACCAATGGAACTAAGGCCCAAATCCCTTTTAAAATACTCATTATCACCTTTCATTTGATACCCATATCGCACAAACAAATTCTAGAGTCAGCCCTGGTCCACATTTATGGTGATATCCCGAAAAGGCGTCCACCCATAGAACTAAGGTCC
This sequence comes from Eurosta solidaginis, assembly GCA_029619165.1. NCBI lineage: Eukaryota > Metazoa > Arthropoda > Insecta > Diptera > Tephritidae > Eurosta > Eurosta solidaginis. The sequence goes on from JARSSU010039144.1 coordinate 11,764, forward strand.
ACTCCGTTTTAAAATACTCATCAACACCTTTCGTTTGATACCCATATTGTAAAAACGCATTCTAGAGTCACTCTGGCCCACGTTTATGGCGATATCTCGAAAAGGCGTCCACCTATAGAACTAAGGCCCACTCCCTTTTAAAATACTCATTAACACCTTTCGTTTGATACCCATATCGTACAAAAAAATTCTAAGTCACCCCTGGTCCACCTTTATGGCGATATCTCGAAAAGGCGTCCACCTATGGAACTAAGGCCCAAACCCTTTTAAAATAATCATTATCACCTTTCATTTGATACCCATATCGCACAAACAAATTCTAGAGTCAGCCCTGGTCCACATTTATGGCGATATCTCGAAAAGGCGTCCACCCATAGAACTATGGCCCACTCCGTTTTAAAATACTCATCAACACCTTTCGTTTGATACCCATATTGTAAAAACGCATTCTAGAGTCACCCTTGGCCCACGTTTATGGCGATATCTTGAAAAGGCGTCCACTTATAGATTTAAGGCCCACTCCGTTTTAAAATACTTATTAACACCTTTCATTTGATACCCATATCGTACAAAAAAATTCTAGAGTCACCCCTGGTCCACCTTTATGGCAATATCTCGAAAAGGCGTCCACCTATAGAACTAAGGCCCACTCCCTTTTAAAATACTCATTAACACTTTTCATTTGATATTCATATTGTACAAACGCATTCTAGAGTCACCCCTGGTCTCCGTTTATGTTGATATCCCGAAAAGGTGTCCACGATAGAACAAAGGCCCATTCCCTTTTAAACATACTTATTAACACATTTCGTTTGATACCCATATTGTACAAAAGCATTCTAGAGACACCCCTGGTCCACCTTTATGGCAATATCTCGAAAAGGCGTCCACCTATAGAACTATGGCCCACACCCTTTTAAAATACTCATTAACACCTTTCATTTGATACCCATATTGTACAAACGCATTCTAGAGTCACCCCTGGTCCACGTTTATGGCGATATCCCGAAAAGGCGTCCACCCATAGAACTAAGGCCCATTCCCTTTTAAAATACTTATTAACACCTTTCGTTTGATACCCATATTGTACAAAAGCATTCTAGAGTCAACCCTGGTCCACCTTTATAACGATATTCCGAAAAGGCGTCCACCTATAGA